>SZWC01000419.1:313778-335894 GCA_023375785.1 Penium margaritaceum
CGGCTCACAGAGGGTCCAAAAGCTCGGTCACAGAGGGTCTAATACCGGGTCACAGCAACCAAAGCCGGGTCACGATAACAATAGCCGGGTCACAGAAACCAAAGCCGGGTCATTGAAACCAAAGCCGGGTCACAGAAACCAAAGCCGGGTCACAGAAACCAAAGCCGGGTCACATAAACCAAAGCCGGATCACAGAAACCACAGCCGGGTCACACAAACCAAAGCCGGGTCACAGAAACCAAAGCCTGGCCACAAAAAACCAAGCCGGGTCACAGAAACCAAAGCCGGATCACAGAAACCGAAGCGGGATCGCAGTAACCAAAGCCGGGTAACAGTAACCAAAGCCGGGTCAGAGGATCCAAAGCCGGGTTACAAAAGCCAAAGCCGGGTCACAGAAATCAAAGACGGGTCACAGAAACCAAAGCTGGGTCACAGAAACCAAAGCCGGGTCATTGAAACCAAACCCGGGTCACAGAAACCAAAGCCGGGTCACAGCAACCAAAGCCGGGTCACAGAAACCAAAGCCGGGTCACAGAAACAAAAGCCGAGTCACGGAAAACAAAGCCGGGTCACAGAAAGCAAAGCCGGGTCACAGCAACCAAAGCCGGGTCACAGAAACCAAAGCCGGGTCACAGAAACAAAAGCCGAGTCACGGAAAACAAAGCCGGGTCACAGAAAGCAAAGCCGGGTCACACAAACCAAAGCCAGGTCACAGAAACCAAAGCAAGGTCAGACAAACGAAAGCCAGGTCACAGAAACCAAAGGCGAGTCACAGAAACCAAAGCCGGGTCATAGAAACCATAGTCGGGTCACAGAAAACCAATGCCGGGTCACAGAAACCAAAGCCAAGTCATGGAAACAAAAGCCAGGTCATAGAAACCAAAGCCGGGTCATAGAAACCAAAGCTGGGTCACATAAACCAAAGCCGGGTCACAGAATCCAAAGTCGGATCACAGAAACATAAGCCGGGTCACAGCAACCGAAGCCAGGTCACAGAACCAAAGCCAGGTCAAAGAAACCAAAGCCAGGTCACAGAAACCAAAGCGGGGTCACAGAAACCAAAGCCAGGTCACAGAAACCAAAGCCGGATCACAGAAATCAAAGCCGGGTCCCAGAATCCAAAGTCGGGTCACAAAAGCCAAAGCCGGGTCACAAAACCAAGGCTGGGTCATAGAAACCAAAGCCAGGTCACAGAAACCAAAGCCGGGTCACAGAAACCAGAGCCGGGTCACAGAAACCAAAGCCGGGTCACAAAAACCAAAGCCGGGTCACAGAAACCAAAGCCGGGTCACAGAAACCAAAGCTGGGTCACATAAACCAAAGTCGGGTCACAGAAAGAAAAGCCGGGTCACAGAAACCAAAGCTGGGTCACAGAAACCAAAGCCGGGTCACATAAACCAAAGCCGGGTCACCGAAACCAACACCAGGTCATTGAAACCAAAGCCAGGTCACAGAAACCAAAGCCGGGTCACACAAACCAAAGCCGGGTCACAAAAACCAAAGCCAGGTCAGAGAAACGAAAGCCAGGTCACAGAAACCAAAGCCGGGTTACAGAAACCAAAGCCGGGTTACAGAAACCAAAGTCGGGTCACAGAAATCAAAGCCGGGTCACAGAAACCAAAGCCAAGTCGCAGAAACCAAAGCCGGGTCACAGAAACCAAAGCCGGGTCATAGAAGCCAAAGCCGGGTCACAGAAACCAAAGCCGGGTCACAGAAACCAAAGCCAGGTCAACGAATCAAAGCCGGAGCACAAAAACCAAAGCCTGGTCATAGAAACCAAAGCCGGGTCACAGAAACCAAACCCAGGTCAAAGAATCCAAAGCCGGATCACAGAAACCAAAGCCAGGTCACAGCAACCAAAGCCAGGTCAAACAACCAAAGCCGGGTCACAGAAACCAAAGCCAGGTCACAGAAACCAAAGCGGGGTCACAGAAACCAACGTTAGGTCACAGAAACAAAATCCGGGTCACAGAAACCAAAGCCGGGTCACAAAAACCAAAGCCGGGTCACAAAACCAAAGCCGGGTCACAGAAACCAAATTTGGGTCGTAGAAACCAGAGCCGGGTCACAGAAACCAGAGCCGGGTCATACAAACTAGAGCCGGGTCACAGAAACCAAAGCCGGATCACAGAAACCAAAGCCGGGTCACAGAAACCAAAGCAGGGTCACAGAAACCAAAGCCGGGTCACAGAAACCAAAGCCGGGTCACAGAAACCAAAGCCGGGTAACAGAAACCAAAGCCGGGTCACAGAAACCAAAGCCGGGTCACAGAAACCAATGCCGGGTCACAGAAACCAAAGCCGAATCACAGAAACCAAAGCCGGGTCACAGAAACCCAAGTGGGGTCACAGAAACCAAAGCCGGGTCACAAAAACCAAAGCTAGGTCACAGAAACCAACGCCGGGTCACAGAAACAAAGCCGGGTCACAGAAACCAAAGCTGGGTCACAGAAACCAAAGCCGGGTCACAAAAACCAAAGCTAGGTCACAGAAACCAACGCCGGGTCACAGAAACAAAGCCGGGTCACAGAAACCAAAGCTGGGTCACAGAAACCAAAGCCGGGTCACAAAAACCAAAGCTAGGTCACAGAAACCAACGCCGGGTCACAGAAACAAAGCCGGGTCACAGAAACCAAAGCTGGGTCACAGAAACCAAAGCCGGGTCACAAAAACCAAAGCCGGGTCACAGAAACCAAAGCCGGGTCAGAGCAACCAAAGCCGGGTCACAGAAACCAAAGCCGGATCATTGAAACCAAAGCCAGGTCACAGAAACCAAAGCCGGGTCAGAGCAACCAAAGCCGGGTCACAGAAACCAAAGCCGGGTCACAAAAACAAAAGCCGAGTCACAAAAAACAAAGCCGGGTCACAGAAAGCAAAGCCGGGTCACACAAACGAAAGCCGGGTCACAGAAACCAAAGCAGGGTCACAGAAACCAAAGCCGGGTCACAGAAATCAAAGTCGGGTCACAGAAACCAAAGCCGGGTCACAGAAACCAAAGCCAAGTCACAGAATCCAAAGCCAGGTCACAGAAACCAAGCCGGGTCATAGAAACCAAAGCCGGGTCAGAGAAAACAAAGCCGGGTCACAGAAACCAAAGCCGGGTCAAGGAACCAAAGCCGGAGCACAGAAACCAAAGCCCGGTCATAGAAACCAAAGCCGGGTCACAGAAACCAAAGCCGGGTCACAGAATCCAAAGCCGGGTCACAGCAACCAAAGCCAGGTCACAGAACCAAACCCGGGTCACAGAAACCAAAGCCAGGTCACAGAAACCAAAGCGGGGTCACAGAAACCAAAGCCGGGTCACAGAAACCAAAGCCGGGTCACAGAAACCAAAGCCGGGTAACAAAAACCAAAGCCGGGTCACAAAACCAAAGCCGGGTCATAGAAACCAAAGCCGGGTCAGAGAAACCAAAGCCGGGTCAGAGAAACCAAAGCCGGGTCACAGAAACCAAAGCCGGGTCACAGAAACCAAAATTGGGTCGTAGAAACCAGAGCCGGGTCACAGAAACCAGAGCCAGGTCACAGAAACCAGAGCCGGGTTACGAAAAGCCAAGCGGGGTCACAGAAACCAAAGCCGGGTAATAGAAACGAAAGCCGGGTCACAGAAACCAAAGCCGGGTCACAGAAACCAAAGCCGGGTCACAAAAACCAAAGCTCGGTCAGAGAAATTAAAGCCGGGTGACAGAAACCAACGCCGGGTCACAGAAACCAAAGCCGGGTCACAGAAACCAAAGCCGGGTCACAGAAACCAAAGCTGGTCACAGAAACCAAAGCTGGGTCACAGAAACCAAAGCCGGGTCACAGAAACCAAAGCCGGGTCACAGAAACCAAAGCCGGGTCACAGAAACCAAAGCTGGTCACAGAAACCAAAGCTGGGTCACAGAAACCAAAGCCGGGTCACAGAAACCAAAGCCGGGTCACAAAAACCAAAGCAAGGTGACAGAAACCAAAGCCGGATCACATAAACCAGAGCCAGGTCACAAAAACCAAAGCCATGTCACAGAAACCAAAGCCAAGTTATAGAAACCAAAGCCGAGTCATAGAATCCAGAGCCGGGCCACAGCAAACCAAAGCCAGGTCACACAAACCAAAGCAAAGACACAGAAACCAAAGCCGGGTCAGAGAAACCAAAGCCGGGTCACAGAAACCAGAGCCGGCTAACAAAAACCAAAGCCGGGTCACAGAAACCAGAGCCGGGTCACAGAAACCAAAGCCGGGTCACAGAAACCAAAGCCGGGTTACAGAAACCAGAGCCGGGTCACAGACACCAAAGCCGGGTCACAGAAACCAAAGCCGGGTCACAGAAACCAAAGCTGGGTCACTGAAACCAAAGCCGGGTTACAGAAACCAGAGCCGGGTCACAGACACCAAAGCCGGGTCACAGAAACCAAAGCCGGGTCACAGAAACCAAAGCTGGGTCACTGAAACCAAAGCCGGGTCACAGAAACCAAAGCCGGGTCACGGAAACCAAAGCCGGGTCACAGAAACCAATGTCGGGTCACAGAAACCAAAGCCGGGTCACAGAAACCAAAGCCTGGTCAACGATCCAAAGCTGGAGCACAGAAACCAAAGCCCGGTCATGGAAACCAAAGCCGGGTCACAGAAACCAAAGCCGGGTCACACAATCCAAAGCCGGATCACAGAAACCAAAGCCGGGTCACAGCAACCAAAGCCAGGTCACAGAACTAAAGCCGGGTCACAGAAACCAAAGCCAGGTCACAGAAACCAAAGCAGGGTCACATAAAACCAAAGCCGGGTCACAGAAACCAAAGCCAGGTCACAGAAATCAAAGCCGGGTAACAAAAACCAAAGCCGGGTCACAAAACCAATGCTGGGTCATAGAAACCAAAGCCGGGTCAGAGAAACCAAAGCCGGGTCAGAGAAGCCAAAGCCGGGTCACAGAAACCAAAGCCGGATCACAGAAACCAAATTTGGGTCTGAGAAACCAGAGCCGGGTCAAAGAAACAAGAGCCGGATCACAGAAACCAGAGCCGGGTCACAGAAACGAAAGCCGGGTCACAGAAACCAAAGCCGGGTCACAGAAACCAGAGCCGGGTCAAAGAAACAAGAGCCGGATCACAGAAACCAGAGCCGGGTCACAGAAACGAAAGCCGGGTCACAGAAACCAAAGCCGGGTCACAGAAACCAAAGCCGGGTAACAGAAACCAAAGCCGGGTCACAGAAACCAAAGCCGGGTCACATAAACCAAAGTCGGGTCACAGAAACAAAAGCTGGGTCACAAAAATTAAAGCCGGGTCACAGAAATCAAACCCGAGTCACAGAAACCAAAGCCGAGTCCCAGAAACCAAAGCCGGGTCACAGAAACCAAAGCCGGGTCACAGAAACCAAAGCCGGGTCACAGAAACCAAAGCCAGGTGACAGAAACCAAAGCCGGATCACAGAAACCAGAACCAGGTCACAAAAACCAAAGCCATGTCACAGAAACCAAAGCCGAGTCACAGAATCCAGAGCCGGGCCAGAGCAAACCAAATTCAGGTCACAGAAACCAAAGCTGGGTCAGAGAAACAAAAGCCGGGTCAAAGAAACCAAAGCCGGGTCACAGAAACCAAAGCCGGGTCACAAAAACCAAAGCCAGGTCACAGAAACCAAAGCCGGGTCAAAGAAACCAAAGCCGGGTCAAAAAACCAAACCCGGGTTAGAAAACCCAAAGCCGGGTCTTAGACACCAAAGCCGGGACACAGAAACCAAAGCCGGGTCAGAGAAACCAAAGCCAGGTCACAGAAACCAAAGCCGGGTCAAAGAAACCAAAGCCGGGTCAAAAAACCAAACCCGGGTTAGAAAACCCAAAGCCGGGTCTTAGACACCAAAGCCGGGACACAGAAACCAAAGCCGGGTCAAAGAAACCAAAGCCAGGTCACAGAAACCAAAGCCGGGTCACAGAAACCAAAGCCCGGTCACAGAAACGAAAGCCGGGTCACATAAACCTAAGCCAAGTCACAGAAACCAAAGCCGAGTCCCTGAAACCAAAGCCGGGTTACAGAAACCAAAGCCTGGCCACAAAAACCAAGGGCGGGTCACATAAACCAAAGTCGGGTCAGAGAAACCAAAGCCGGGTCACAGCAACCAAAGCCGGGTCACAGAAACCAAAGCCGAGTCACAGAAACCAAAGCCGGGTCAGAGAAACCAAAGCCGGGTCACAGAAACCAAAGCCCGGTCACACAAACCAAAGCCGGGTCACAGAAACCAAAGCCAGGTCACAGAAAGCAAAGCCGGGTCACAGAAACCAAGGCCGGGTCACAGCAACCAAAGTAAGGTTACGGAAACCAATGCCGGGTCACAGAAACCAAAGCTTGGTCACAGGAACCAATGCCGGGTCACAGACAGCAAAGCCTGGTCACAAAAACCAAAGCCGGGTCACAGAAGCCAAAGCCGGGTCACAGAAACCAAAACTGGGTCACAGACATCAAAGCCGGGTCACAGAAACCAAAGCTGGGTCAAAGAAACCAAAGCCAGGCCACAGAAACCAAAGCCAGGTCACAAAAACCAAAGCCGGGTCACAGAATCCAAAGTTGGGTCACAGAAACCAAAGCCGGGTAACTCAAACCAAAGCTGGGTCACAGAAACCAAAGCTGGTTCACTGAAACCATAGCTGGGTCATAGAAAGCCGGGTCACGAAAACCAAAGCCAGGTCACGCAAACCAAAGCCGGGTCACCGAAACCAAAGCCGGGTCACAAGAACAAAAAACAGTCCCAGAAACCAAAGCGGGTCACAGAAACCAAAGACGGGTCACAGAAACAACGCCGAGTCACAGAAAGCAACGCCAGGTCCTAGAAACCAAAGCCGGGTCACAGAAACCAAAGCCGGGTCAAAGAAACCAAAGCCGGGTCACAGAAACCAAAGCTGGGTCACAGAAACGAAGGCCGGGTCATAGAAACCAAAGACGGGTCACAGACACCAATGCCGGGTCAAAGATACCAAAGCTGCGTAAACCAAAGCCGGTACACGGAAACCAAAGCTGGCCCAAAGAAACCAAAGCTGGGTCAGATAGACTAAAGCCGGGTCACAGAAACCAACGCTGGGTCACAGAAACCAAAACCGGGTCACTGAAACCAAAGCTGGGTCATAGGAACCATATCCGGTCTCAGAAACCAAAGCTGGGTCAGAGAAACCAAAGCCGGGTCACAGAAACCAAAGCCGGGTCACAAAAACCAAAGCCAAGTGACAGAAACCAAAGCCGGATCACATAAACCAGAACGAGGTCACAAAAACCAAAGCCATGTCACAGAAACCAAAGCCAAGTTATAGAAACCAAAGCTGAGTCATAGAATCCAGAGCCGGGCCACAGCAAACCAAAGCCAGGTCACACAAACCAAAGTTGGGTCACAGAAACCAAAGCCGGGCCAGAGAAACCAAAGCCGGGTCACAGAAACCAAAGCCGGGTCACAAAAACCAAAGCCGGATCACAGAAACCAAAGCCGGGTCACATAAACCAAAGCCGGATCACAGAAACCAAAGCCGGGCTACAGAAACCAAAGCCGGGTCACAGACACCAAACCAGGTCACAGAAACCAAAGCCGGGTCACAGAAACCAAAGCTGGGTCACAGAAACCAAAGCCGGGTCACAGAAACCAAAGCCGGGTCACAGAAACCAAAGATGGGTCACAGAAACCTAAGTCGGGTGTGAGAAACCAAAGCCGGGTCACAGAAACCAAAGCCAAGTCACAGAAACCAAAGCCGGGTCACAGAAACCAAAGTCGGGTCATAGAAACCAAAGCCGGGTGACAGAAACCAAAGCTGGGTCACAGAAACCAAAGTCGGGTCAACGAACCAAAGCCGGAGCACAGAAACCAAAGCCCGGTCATAGAAACCAAAGCCGGGTCACAGAAACCAAAGCCGGGTCACACAATCCAAAGCCGGATCACAGAAACCAAAGCCGGGTCACAGCAACCAAAGCCAGGTCATAGAACCAAAACCAGGTCACAGAAACCAAAGCCGGGTCACAGAAACCAAAGCCGGGTCACAGAAACCAAAGCCGGGTCACAGAAACCTAAACCGGGTCACAGAAACAAGAGCCGGGTCACAGAAACTAAAGCCGGGTCCCAGAAACCAAAGCGGGGTCACAGAAACCAAAGCCGGATCACCGAAACCAAAGCCGGGTCCCAGAAACCAAAGTCGGGTCACAAAAACCAAAGCCGGGTAACAAAACCAAAGCCGGGTCATAGAAACCAAAGCCAGGTCACAGAAACCAAAGCGGGTCACAGAAACCAAAGTTGGGTCACAAAAACCAAAGCCGGGTCACAGAAACCAAAACCGGGTCACAGAAACCAGAGCCGGGTCACAGAAACTAAAGCCGGGTCACAGAAACCAAAGCCGGGCCACGGAAACCAAAGCCGGGTCACAGAAACCAAAGCCAGGTCACAGAAACCAAAGCCGGGTCACAGAAACCAAAGCCGGGTCACAGAAACCAAAGCTCGGTCACATAAACCAAAGTCGGGTCACAGAAAGAAAAGCCGGGCCACAGAAACCAAAGCCGGGTCACAGAAACCAAAGCCGGGTCACATAAACCAAAGCCGGGTCACCGAAACAAAAGCCGGATCATTGAAACCAAAGCCAGGTCACAGAAACCAAAGCCGGGTCACAGAAACCAAAGCCGGGTCACAGAAACCAAAGCCGGGTCACAGAAAGCAAAGACGGGTCACATAAACCAAAGCCGGGTCACAGAAACCAAAGCCAGGTCAGAGAAACGAAAGCCTGGTCACAGCAACCAAAGCCGGGTCACAGAAACCAAAGCCGGGTCACAGAAACCAAAGCCAAGTCACAGAAACCATAGCCGGGTCACAGAAACCAAAGCCGGGTCCTAGAAACCAAAGCCGGGTCGCAGAAACCGAAGCCGGGTCACAGAAACCAAAGCGGGGTCAACGAACCAAAGCCGGAGCACAGAAACCAAAGCCCGGTCATAGAAACCAAAGCCGGGTCACAGAAACCAAAGCAGGGTCACAGAGTCCAAAGCCGGGTCAGAGCAACCAAAGCCAGGTCACAGAACCAGAGCCGGGTCACAGAAACCAAAGCCAGGTCACAGATACCAAAGCGGGGTCACAGAAACCAAAGCCGGATCACAGAAACCAAAGCCGGGTCACAGAAACCAAAGCCGGGTCACAAAAACCAAAGCCGGGTCACAAAACCAAAGCCGGGTCATAGAAACCAAAGCCGGGTCAGAGAAACCAAAGCCGGGTCAGAGAAACCAAAGCCGGGTCAGAGAAACCAAAGCCGGGTCAGAGAAACCAAAGCCGGGTCAGAGAAACCAAAGCCGGGTCAGAGAAACCAAAGCCGGGTCAGAGAAACCAAAGCCGGGTCAGAGAAACCAAAGCCGGGTCAGAGAAACCAAAGCCGGGTCAGAGAAACCAAAGCCGGGTCAGAGAAACCAAAGCCGGGTCAGAGAAACCAAAGCCGGGTCAGAGAAACCAAAGCCGGGTCAGAGAAACCAAAGCCGGGTCAGAGAAACCAAAGCCGGGTCACAGAAACCAAAGCCGGATCACAGAAACCAAAGCCGGGTCACAGCAACCAAAGCCAGGTCACAGAACCAAAGCCGGGTCACAGAAACCAAAGCCAGGTCACAGAAACCAAAGCGGGGTCACAGAAACCAAAGCCAGGTCACAGAAACCAAAGCCGGGTCACAGAAACCAATGCCGGGTAACAAAAACCAAAGCCGGGTCACAAAACCAAAGCCGGGTCATAGAAACCAAAGCCGGGTAAGAGAAACCAAAGCCTGGTCAGAGAAGCCAAAGCCAGGTCACAGAAACCAAATTTGGGTGACAAAAACCAGAGCCGGGTCACAGAAACCAGAGCCGGGTCACAGAAACCAGAGCTGGGTCACAGAAACCAAAGCCGGGTCACAGAAACCAAAGCCGGGTCACAGAAACCAAACCCTGGTTACAAAAACCAAAGCCGGGTCACAGACACCTAGCCGGGTCACAGAAACCAAAGCCGGGTCACAGAAACCAAAGCCGGATCACAGAAACCAAAGCCGGGTCACAGAAACCAAAGCCAGGTCACATAAACCAAAGCCGGGTCACAGACACCTAGCCGGGTCACAGAAACCAAAGCCGGGTCACAGAAACCAAAGCCGGATCACAGAAACCAAAGCCGGGTCACAGAAACCAAAGCCAGGTCACATAAACCTAAGCTAAGTCACAGAAACCAAAGCCGGGTCCCAGAAACCAAAGCCGGGTCACAGAAACCAAAGCCTGGCCACAAAAACCAAGGGCGGGTCACATAAACCAAAGTCGGGTCACAGAAACCAAAGCCGGGTCACAGCAACCAAAGCCGGGTCACAGAAACCAAAGCCGAGTAATAGAAACCAAAGCCGGGTCAGAGAAGCCAAAGCCGGGTCATAGAAACCAAAGCCGGGTCACACAAACCAAAGCCGGGTCAGAAAAACCAAAGCCGGGTCACAGAAACCAAAGCTGGGTCACTGAAACCAAAGCCGGGTCACAGCAACCAAAGTCAGGTTACGGAATCCAATGCCGGGTCACGGAAACCAAAGCTTGGTCACAGAAACCAATGTCGGGTCACAGACACCAAAGCCTGGTCACAAAATCCAAAGCCGGGTCACAGAAACCAAAGCCGGGTCACAGAAACCAAAACATGGTCACAGAAATCAAAGGCGGGTCACAGAAACCAAAGCTGGGTCACAGAAACCAAAGCCAGGCCACAGAAACCAAAGCCGGATCACAGAAACCAAAGCCGGGTCACAGAAACCAAAGCAGGGTCACAGAAACCAAAGCCGGGTAACTCAAACCAAAGCCGGGTCACAGAAACCAAAGCTGGGTCACTGAAACCATAGCCGGGTCACACAAAGCCGGGTCACGCAAACCAAAGCCGGGTCACGCAAACCAAAGCCGGGTCACAGAAACAACGCCGAGTCACAGAAAGAAAAGCCAGGTCACAGAAACCAAAGCCGGGTTACAGAAACCAAAGCCAGGTCACAGAAACCAAAGCCGGGTCACAGAAACCAAAGCCGGGTCACAGTAACGAAAGCCGGGTCATAGAAACCAAAGACGGGTCACAGAAACCAAAGCCGGGTCAAAGAAACCAAAGCTCGGTAAACCAAAGCTGGGCCAAAGAAACCAAAGCTGGGACAGAAAGACCAAAGCCGGGTCACATAAACCAAAGCCGGGTCACAGAAACCAAAGCCGGTTCACAGAGGGTCCAAAGCCGGGTCAGAGAAACAAAAGCCGGGTCACAGAAACCAAAGCCAGGTCACAAAAAGCAAAGCCGGGTCACAGAAACCAAAGCCGGGTCAAAGAAACCAAAGCCGGGTCACAGAATGCAAACCCGGGTTACAAAAACCAAAGCCGGGTCACAGACACCAAAGCCAGGTCACAGAAACCAAAGCTGGGTCACAGAAACCAAAGCCGGGTCATAGAAACCAAAGCCGGGTCACATAAACCTAAGCCAAGTCATAGAAACCTAAGCCGGGTCCCATAAACCAAAGCCGGGGCACAGAAACCAAAGCCTGGCTACAAAAACCAAGGGCGGGTCACATAAACCAAAGTCGGGTCACAGAAACCAAAGCCGGGTCACAGCAACCAAAGCCGGGGCACAGAAACCAAAGCCGAGTCACAGAAACCAAAGCCGGGTCAGAGAAACCAAAGCCGGATCACAGTAACCAATGCCGGGTCACACAAACCAAAGTCGGGTCACAGAAACCAAAGTCGGGTCACATAAACCAAAGCCGGGTCACAGAAACCAAAGTCAGGTTACGGAAACCAATGCCGGGTCACAGAAACCAAAGCTTGGTCACAGAAACCAATGCCGAGTCACAGATACCAAAGCCTGGTCACAAAAACCAAAGCCGGGTCACAGAAACCAAAGCCGGGTCACAGAAACCAAAGCTGGGTCACAGAAACCAAAGCCAGGCCACAGAAACCAAAGCCGGGTCACAGAAACCAAAGCCGGGTCACAGAAACTAAAGCTGGGTCACAGAAACCAAAGCCGGGTCACACGAACCAAAACCGGGTCACAGAAACCAAAACCGGGTCACTGAAACCATAGCCGGGTCACAGAAAGCCGGGTCACGGAAACCAAAGCCGGGTCACGCAAACCAAAGCCGGGTCACAGAAACCAAAGCCGGGTCACAGGAAAAAAAACGGTCCCATAAACCAAAGCGGGTCACAGAAACCAAGGCCAGGTCACAGAAACAACGTCGAGTCACAGAAAGCAAAGCCAGGTGACAGAAACCAAAGCCGGGTCACAGAAACCAAAGCCGGGTCACAGAAACCAAAGCCGGGTCACAGAAATCAAAGCCGGGTCACAGAAACGAAAGCCGGGTCATAGGAACCAAAGACGGGTCACAGAACCAAAGCCGGGTCAAAGAAACCAAAGCTAGGTAAACCAAAGCCGGTACACTGAAACCAATGCTGGGCCAAAGAAACCAAAGTTGGGTCAGATAGACCAAAGCCGGGTCAAAGAAACCAAAGCCGGGTCACAAAAACCAAAGCCGGGTCACAGAAACCAAAGCCGGGTCAGAGAAACCAAAGCCTGGTCACAGAAACCAAAGCCGGGTCACAAAAACCAATGCCGGGTCACAAAACCAAAGCCGGGTCACAGAAACCAAGCCGGGTCACAAAAACCAAACCCGGGTCACAAAAACCAAAGCCGGGTCACAGAAACCAAAGCCGGGTCACAAAAACCAATGCCGGGTCACAAAACCAAAGCCGGGTCACAGAAACCAAGCCGGGTCACAAAAACCAAACCCGGGTCACAAAAACCAAAGCCGGGTCACAGAAACCAAAGCCGGGTCACAGAAACCAAAGCCGGGTCACAGAAACCAAAGCCGGGTCACATAAGCCTGACCCGGTCATAGAAACCAAAGCCTGGTCACAGAAATCAAAGTCGGGTCACAGAAACCAAAACCGGGTCACAGAAACCAAGCTGGCTCACAGAAACCAAAGCCGGGTCACAGAAACCAAAGCCGGGTCACAGAATATAAAGCCAGGTCACACAAACCAAAACCGGGTCACAGAAACCAAAGCCGGGTCACAGAAACCAAAGATGGGTCACAGAAACCAAAGCCGGGTCACAGAAAAGAGAGCCGGGTCAGAGAAACCAAAGCCGGATCACAGAAACGAAAGCCGGGTCACAGAAACCAAAGCCGGGGCACAGAAACCAAAGCTGGGTCATAGAAACCAAAGCCGGGTCACACAAAGCCGGGTCACAGAAGCCAAAGCCGGGTGACACAAACAAAATCCAGGTCACAAAAACCAAAGCCAGGTCACAAAAACCAAAGCAGGGTCCCAGAAACCAAAGCTGGGTCACAGAAACCAAAGCCGGGTCACAGAAATCAAAGCCGGGTGACAGAAACCAAAGCCGGGTCACAAAAACCAAAGCCTGTCACAGAAACCAAAGCCGGGTCAAAGAAACCAAAGCCGGGTCACAAAAACCAAAGCCTGTCACAGAAACCAAAGCCGGGTCATAGAAACCAAAGCCGGGTCACACAAACCAAAGCCGGGTTCAGAAACCAAAGCCGGGTCACAGACACCACAGCTGGGTCACAGAAACCAAAGCCGGGTCCCAGAAACCAAAGCCGGGTCACAGAAACCAAAGCCGGGTCACATAAACCTAAGCCGGGTCACATAAACCTAAGCCAAGTCACAGAAACCAAAGCCGGGTCCAAGAAAACAAAGCCGGGTCACAGAAACCAAAGCCTGGCCACAAAAACCAAAGGCGGGTCACAGAAACCAAAGTCGGGTCATAGAAACCAAAGCCGGGTCACAGCAACCAAAGCTGGGTCACAGAAACCAAAGCCAAGTCACAGAAAACAAAGCCGGGTCACAGAAAGCAAAGCTGGGTCACACAAACGAACGCCGGGTCACAAAAACCAAAGCCAGGTCAGAGAAACGAAAGCCGGGTCACAGAAACCAAAGCCGGTTCTCAGAAACCAAAGCCGAGTCACAGAAACCAAAGTCGGGTCACAGAAACCAAAGCCGGGTTACAGAAACCAAAGCCAAGTCACAAAAACCAAAGCCGGGTCACACAAACCAAAGCCGGGTCATAGAAACCAAAGCCGGGTCACAAAAACCATAGCCGGGTCACAGAAAGCCGGGTCACAGAAGCCAAAGCCGGGTCACAGAAACCAAAGCCAGGTCACAGAAACCAAAGCCGGGTCACAGGAACCAAAATCTCCCATAAACCAAAGCCGGGTCACAGAAACCAAAGCCGGGTCACAGACACCAACACCGAGTCACAGAAAGCAAAGCCGGGTCAAGGAGACCCAACCGGGTCACAGAAACCAAAGCCGGGTCACAGAAACCAAAGCCGGGTCACAGAAACGAAAGCCGGGTCATAGAAACCAAAGACGGGTCACAGAAACCAAAGCCGGGTCAAAGAAACCAAAGCTGGATAAACCAAAGCCGGGTCACAGAAACCAAAGCCGGGTCATAGAAACCAAAGACGGGTCACAGAAACCAAAGCCGGGTCAAAGAAACCAAAGCTGGATAAACCAAAGCCGGGTCACAGAAACCAAAGCTGGGCCACAGACTCGAAAGAGGGGTTGAAGAAACCAAAGCAGGGTCACAGAAACCAAAGTCGGGTCACAGAAACCAAAGCCGGTTCACAGAAACCAAAGGCAGGTCACAGAAACCAAAGCCGGGTCACAGAAACCAAAGCCGGGTCATAGAAACCGAAGCCGGGTCAAAGAAACCAAAGCCAGGTCACAGAAACAAAAGCCGGCTCACAGAATCCAAAGCCGGATCACAGAAACCAAAGCCGGGTCACAACAACCAAAGCCAGGTCACAGAACCAAAGCAGGGTCACAGAAACCAAAGCCAGGTCACGGAAACCAAAGCGGGTCACATAAACCAAAGCCGGGTCACAGTAACCAAAGCCAGCTCACAGTAACAAAAGCCAGGTCAAAGAAACCAAAGCCAAGTCACAGAAAGCAAAGCCGGGTCACAGAAACCAGAGCCGGGTCACAGAAACCAAAGCCGGGTCACAGAAACCATAGCCGGGTCACAGAAACCAAAGCCGGGTCAGAGAAACCAAATCCGGGTCACAGAAACCAAAGCCGGGTCACACAAACCAAAGCCGGGTCACAGAAACCAAAGCCGGGTCACAGAAACCAAAGCCGGGTCACAGAAACCAAAGCCGGGTCACACAAACCAAAGCCGGGTCACAGAAACCAAAGCCGGGTCACAGAAACCAAAGCCGGGTCACAGAAACCAAAGCAAGGTCACAAAAACCAAAGCCGGGTCACATAAACCAAAGCCGGGTAACACAAACCAAAGCCGGATCACAGAAACCTAAGCCAGGTCACAAAAACCATAGCCGGGTCATAGAAAGCCGGGTCACAGAAGCCAAAGGCGGGTCACAGAAACCAAAGCCGGGTCACATAAACCAAAGCCGGATCACAAGAACCAAAATTTCCCATAAACCAAAGCCGGGTCACAGAAACCAAAGCCGGGTCACAGAAACCAAAGCCGGGTCACAGAAACCAAAGCCGGGTCACAGAAACCAAAGCCGGGTCATAGAAACCAAAGACGGGTCACAGAAACCAAAGCCGGGTCAAAGAAACCAAAGCTGGGTAAACCAAAGCCGGTACACAGAAACCAAAGCTGGACCAAAGAAACCAAATCTGGGACACATAAACCAAAGCCGGGTCACAAAAACCAAAGCCGGGTCACAAAAACCGAAGCCAGGTCACAGAAACCAAAGCCGGGTCAGAGAAACCAAAGCC
Source organism: Penium margaritaceum (assembly GCA_023375785.1). Classification (NCBI taxonomy): domain Eukaryota; kingdom Viridiplantae; phylum Streptophyta; class Zygnematophyceae; order Desmidiales; family Peniaceae; genus Penium; species Penium margaritaceum. The sequence goes on from SZWC01000419.1 coordinate 329,473, forward strand.
GGGTCACAAAAACCAAAGCCGGGTCACAAAAACCAAAGCCGGGTCACAAAACCAAAGCCGGGTCACAGAAACCAAAGCCGGGTAACAGAATCCATAGCCGGTTCATAGAAACCAAAGCCAGGTCACAGAAACCAAAGCGGGGTCACAGAAACCAAATCCGGGTCATATAAACCAAAGCCGGGTCACAGAAACCAATGCCGGGTCACAGAAACCAAAGTCAGGTCACATAAACCAAAGCCGGATCACAGAAACTAGAGCCGCGTCACACAAACCAAAGCCGGGTCACAGAAACCAAAGCCTGGCCACAAAAACCAAAGCCGGGCCACATAAACCAAAGCCGGATCACAAAAACTGAAGCCGGATCAGAGTAACCAAAGCTGGGTCACAGAATCCAAAGCCGGGTCACGAAAACCAAAGCCAGGTCACAGAAATCAAAGCTGGGTCACAGAAACCAAAGCCGGGTAACAGAAACCAAAGCCGGGTCATTGCTACCAAAGCCGGGTCACATAAACCAAAGTCGGGTCACAGCAACCAAAGCCGGGTCACAGAAACCAAAGTCGGGTCACAGAAACAAAAGCCGAGTCACAGAAAACAAAGCCGAACACAGAAAGCAAATCCGGGTCACACAAGCCAAAGCCGGGTCACAGAAACCAAAGCCAGGTCAGAGAAACGAAAGCCGGGTCACAGAAACCAAAGCCGGGTCACAGAAACCAAAGCCGGGTCACAAAAACCAAAGCCGGGTCAAAGAAACCAAAGCAGGGTCACAGAAACCAAAGCCGGGTCACATAAACCAAACCCGGGTCACATAAACCAAAGCCTGGCCACAAAAACCAAAGCGCGGTCACAGAAACCAAAGCCAGATCATAAAAACTGAAGCTTCATCAGAGTAACCAAAGCTGGGTCACAGTAATAAAAGCCAGGTCACAGAAACCAAGGCCGGGTCACAAAAACCAAAGCCGGGTCACAGAAATCAAAGCCGGGTCACATAAACGAAAACCGGGTCACAGAAACCAAAGCCGGATCATTGAAACCAAATCCGGGTTACATAAACCAAAGCCGGGTCACAGCAACCAAAGCCGGGTCACAGAAACCAAAGCCGGGTCACATAAACGAAAGCCGAGTCACGGAAAACAAAGCTGGGTCACAGAAAGCAAATCCAGATCACACAAACCAAAGCCAGGTCACAGAAACCAAAGCCAGGTCAGAGAAACGAAAGCCGGGTCACACAAACCAAAGCCGGGTCACGAAAACCGAAGCCGGGTCACAGAAACCAAAGTCGAGTCACAGAAACCAGAGCCGGGTCACAGAAACCAAAGCCCAGTCACAGAAACCAAAGCCGGGTCACAGAAACCAAAGCTGGGTCATAGAAACCAAAACCGGGTCACATAAACCAAAGTTGGGTCACAGAAACCAAAACCGGGTCATAGAAACCAGAGCCGGGTCACAGAAACGAAAGCCTGGTCACAGAAACCAAAGCCGGGGCACAGAAACCAAAGCCGGGGCACAGAAACCAAAGCCGGGGCACAGAAACCAAAGCCGGGGCACAGAAACCAAAGCCGGGGCACAGAAACCAAAGCCGGGGCACAGAAACCAAAGCCGGGGCACAGAAACCAAAGCCGGGGCACAGAAACCAAAGCCGGGGCACAGAAACCAAAGCCGGGGCACAGAAACCAAAGCCGGGGCACAGAAACCAAAGCCGGGGCACAGAAACCAAAGCCGGGGCACAGAAACCAAAGCCGGGGCACAGAAACCAAAGCCGGGGCACAGAAACCAAAGCCGGGGCACAGAAACCAAAGCCGGGGCACAGAAACCAAAGCCGGGGCACAGAAACCAAAGCCGGGGCACAGAAACCAAAGCCGGGGCACAGAAACCAAAGCCGGGGCACAGAAACCAAAGCCGGGGCACAGAAACCAAAGCCGGGGCACAGAAACCAAAGCCGGGGCACAGAAACCAAAGCCGGGGCACAGAAACCAAAGCCGGGGCACAGAAACCAAAGCCGGGGCACAGAAACCAAAGCCGGGGCACAGAAACCAAAGCCGGGGCACAGAAACCAAAGCCGGGGCACAGAAACCAAAGCCGGGGCACAGAAACCAAAGCCGGGGCACAGAAACCAAAGCCGGGGCACAGAAACCAAAGCCGGGGCACAGAAACCAAAGCCGGGGCACAGAAACCAAAGCCGGGGCACAGAAACCAAAGCCGGGGCACAGAAACCAAAGCCGGGGCACAGAAACCAAAGCCGGGTCATAGAAACCAGAGCCGGGTCACATAAACTAAAGCTGGGTCACAGAAACCAAAGCCGGTTCACATAAACCAAAGCCAGGTCACAGAAGCCAAAGCCGGGTCACAGAAACCAAAGCCGGGTCACCGAAACTGAAGCTGGGTCACAGAAAGCAAAGCCGGGTCACATATCCAAAGCCGGATCACAGATACCAAAGCCGGGACACAGAAACCAAAGCCGATCACAGAAACCAAAGCCGGGTCACAGAAACCAAAGCCGGGTCAGAGAAACCAAAGCCGGGTCACAAAAACCAAAGCCAGTTGACAGAAACCAAAGCTAGATCACAGAAACCAGAACCAGGTCACAAGTACCAAAGCCATGTCACAGAAACTAAAGGCAAGTCACAGAAAACCAAAGCCGAGTCACAGATTCCAGAGCCGGGTCATAGCAAACCAAAGCCAGGTCATAAAAACCAAAGCCGGGTCACAGAAACCAAAACTGGGTCAGAGAAACCAAAGCCGGGTAACAGAATCCAAAGCCGGGTCACTGAAACCAAAGCCGGGTCATAGAAACCAAAGCCGGGTCATAGAAACTAAAAGCCGGGTCTTAGAAACCAAAAGCTGGGTCACACAAACCAAAGCCAAGTCACTGAAACCAAAGTCGGGTCACAGAATCCAAAGCCGGTCCACAGACAACAAAGCTGGGTCACAGAAACCAAAGCCGGGTCACAGAAACCAAAGCCGGGTCACAGAAACCAAAGCCGGGTCATAGAAACCAAAGCCGGGTCACAGAAACCAAAGCCGGGTCACAGAAACCAAAACCGGGTCCCAGAAACCAAAGCCGGGTCCCAGAAACCAAAGCCGGGTCACAAAAACCAAAGCCGGGTCACAGAAACCAACGCCGGGTCACAGAAACCAAAGCCGGGTCACAGAAACCAAAGCTGGGTCACAGAAACCAAAGCCGGGTCATAGAAACCAAAGCCAGGTCACAGAAACGAAAGTCGGGTCATATAAACCAAAGACGGAACACAGAAACCAAAGCCGGGTCAAAGAAATCAAAGCTGGATAAACCAAAGCGGGATCACATAAACCAAAGCTGCGTCACAGAAGCCAAAGCCGGGTCACACAAACAAAAGCCGGATCACAAAAACCAAAGCCGGGTCACAGAAACCAAAGTCGGGTCCCAGAAACCAATGCCGGGTCACAGAAACCAAAGCTGGGTCACAGAAACCAACACCGGGTCACAGAAACCAAAGCCGGGTCACAGAAACAAAAGCCAGGTCACAGAAACCAAAGGCAGGTCACAGAAACCAAAGCCGGGTCACAAAAACCAAAGCTGGGTCACAGAAACTAAAGCCGGGTCACAAAAACCAAAGCCGGGTCACACAAACGTAGGCCGGGCCTACTTGCGCCCTACTTGCGCCCTACTTGTGCCCTAGTTGCACCCTAGTTGCGCCCTAGTTGCGCCCAAGATGCGCCCTAGTTGCGCCCTAGATATGCCCTAGTTGCGCCCTAGTTACACCCTACTTGCGCCCTAGTTGCGCCCTAGTTGCGCCCTAGTTGTGCCCTAGTTGCGTCCTAGTTGCGCCCTTGTCGCGCCCTAGTCGCGCCCTAGTTGTGCCGTAGTTGCACCCTAGTTGCACCCTATTTGCGCCCTTATTAAACCCTACTTGCGCCCTACTGGCACCCTACTTGCGCCCTAGTTGTGCCTTAGTTTGGCACTAGCTACGCCCTAGTTGTGCCCTAGTTCCGCCCTAGTTGTGTCCTACTTGTGCCCTACTTGCGTGCTAGTTGCACCTTACTTGCGCCTTAGTTGGGCCCAACTTGCACACTAGTTGCACCCTAGTTGTGCCCTAGTTGCTCCCTAGTTGTGCCCTAGTTGCGCCCTAGTTGCGCTCTGGTTGCGCCCCGGTTGCGCCCTAGTTGCACCCTAGTTGCGCCCTAGTTGCGCCCTGGTTGCGCCCCGGTTGCCCCCTAGTTGCGTCCTAGTTGCGCCCAAGTCGCACCCTAGTCGTGCCCTAGTCTCGCCCTAGTTGCGCCCTAGTTGCGCCCTAGTTGCACCCTAGTTGCGCCCTAGTTGCGCCCTAGTTGCGCCCTAGTTGTGCCCTGGTTGCATCCTAGTTGCGCACTAGTTGCGCCCTAGTTGCGCCCTAGTTGCACCCTAGTTGTGCCCTACTTGCACCCAAGTTGCACCCTTCTTGCGCCCCACTGCCGCCTACTTGCGTCCTAGTTGCGCCTCAGTTGGGCACTAACTACGCCCTAGTTGTCCCCTAGTTGCGCCCTAGTTGCATCCTACTTACGCCCTACTTGCGCCCCAGTTGCGCCTTAGTTGCGCCCTAGTTGCGCCCAACATGCACACTAGTTGCACCCTAGTTGCACCCTAGTTGTGCCCTAGTTGCGCCATAGTTGCACCCTAGTTGCACCCTAGTTACGCCCTCGTTGCGCCCTCGTTGCGCCCTCGTTGCGCCCTTGTTGCGCCCTCATTGTGCCCTAGTTGCGCCAAAGTTGCACCCAAGTTGCGCCCTAGTTGCGCCCTAGTTGCGCCCTAGTTGCGCCCTAGTTGCGCCCTAGTTGCGCCCTAGTTGCACCCTAGTTGCGCCCTAGTTGCGCCCTAATTGCGCCCTAGTTGCACGTTAGTTGTGCCCTAGTTGCGCCCTACTTGCGCCCTACTTGCACCCTACTTGCGCCCTGGTTGAGCACTAGTTGCGTCCTAGTCGCGTCCTAGTTGCGCCCTAGTTGCACCCTAGTTGCACCCTTCTTGCGCCCTTATTGCACCCTACTAACGCCCTACTGGCGCCCTTCTTACGCCCTAGTTGCGCCTTAGTTGGACACTAGCTACGCCCTAGTTATGCCCTAGTTGCACCCTAGGTGCGTCTTACTTGCGCCCTACTTGCGCCCTACTTGCACCCTACTTGCGCCCTAGTCGCGCCCTAGTTGCGCCCTAGTTGCACCCTAGTAGTGCCCTAGTTGCACCCTAGTTACACCCTAGTTGCACCCTAGTGGCGCCCTAGTTACGCCCTGGTTGCACCCTGGTTGCGCACTAGTTGCGCCCTAGTTGCGCCCTAGTTGCGCCCTAGTTGCGCCCTAGTTGTGCCCTAGTTGCGACCTAGTTGCGTCCTAGTTGTGCCCTAGTTGTGCCCTAGTTGCGCCCTAGTTGCACCCTAATTGCGCCCTAGTTGCGCCCTAGTTGCACCCTAGTTGCGCCCTAGTTGCACCCTAGTTGAGCCCTAGTTGCGCCCTAGTTGTGCCCTAGTTCCACCCTAGTTGCACCCTAGATGTGCACTAGTTGCACCCTACTTGCGCCCTACTTGCGCCCTACTTGCACCCTACTTGCGCCCTAGTTGCGCCTCAGTTGGGTACTAGCTACGCCCTAGTTGTACCCTAGTTGCGTCCTAGTTGAGTGCTCCTTGTGCCCTACTTGCGCCCTAGTTGCGCCTTAGTTGCTTCCTAGTTGTGCCCTAGTTGCGCCTTAGTTGCGCCCTAGTTGCGCCCTAGTTGCGCCTTAGTTGCGCCCAAGTTTTGCCCTAGTTACACCCTAGTTGCGCCCTAGTTGCGCCCTAGTTGCGCCCTAGTTGCGCCATAGTTGGGCCCTAGTTGCGCCATAGTCGCGCCCTAGTATCGCCCTAGGAGCGCCCTAGTTGCGCCCTAGTTGCACCCTATTTGCGCCCCTTATTGCACCCTACTTGCACCCTACTGGCACCCTACTTGCGCCCTAGTTGTGCCTTAGTTGGGCACCAGCTACGCCCTAGTTGTGCCCTAGTTACGCGCTAGTTGCGTCCTACTTCTGCCCTACTTGCGCGCTAGTTGCGCCTTAGTAGGGCCTTAGTTGCACCCAACTTGCACACTAGTTGCACCCTAGTTGCACCCTAGTTGCGCCCTAGTTGTGCCCTAGTTACACCCTAGTTGCATCCTGGTTGCGCCCTGGTTGCGCCCTAGTTGCACCCTAGATGCGCCCTAGTTGCGCCCTAGTTGCGCCCTAGTTGGGACCTAGTTGCGTCCTAGTTCTGTCCTAGTTGTGCCCTAGTTGCGCCCTAGTTGCACCCTAGATGTCCCCTAGTTACATCCTAGTTGCGCCCTAGTAATGCCCTAGTTGCGCCCTAGTTGCGTCCTCGTTGCGCCCTCGTCGCGCCCTAGTTGCGCCCTCGTTGCACCCTTGTTGCGCCCTAGTTGCGCCCTAGTTGTGCCCTAGTTGCGCCCTAGTTGCG
>SZWC01000419.1:336231-357803 GCA_023375785.1 Penium margaritaceum
GACCTAGTTGCGTCCTAGTTGTGCCCTAGTTGCGCCCTAGTTGCGCCCTAGTTGCGCCCTAGTTGCGCCCTAGTTGCGCCCTAGTTGTGCCCTAGTTGCGCCCTAGTTGCGTCCTAGTTGCGTCCTAGTTGCGCCCTAGTTGTGCCCTAGTTGCGCTCTAGTTGCGCCCTCGTTGCGCCCTAGTTGCGCCCTAGTTGCGCCCTAGTTGCGCCCTAGTAATGCCCTAGTTGCGCCCTAGTTGCGCCCTAGTTGCGCCCTAGTTGCGCCCTAGTTGCGCCCTAGTTGCACCCTAGTTGCGCCCTAGTTGCACCCTAGTTACGCCCTAGTTCCGCCCTAGTTGCGATCTAGTTGCGCCCTAGTTGCGCACTAGTTGCGCACTTGTTGCACCCTGCTTGCGCCCTACTTGCGCCCTACTTGCTCCCTAGTTGCGCCTCAGTAAGGCACTAGTTACGCCCTAGTTTTACCCTAGTTGCACCCTAGTTGCGTCCTACTTGTGCCCTACTTGCGCCCTAGTTTCACCCTAGTTGCGCCATACTTGCACCATAGTTGCACCCTAGTTGCGCCCTAGTTGCGCCCTGAGTGCGCGCCCTAGTTGCGCACAAGTTGCACCCTACTTGCACCCTACTTGCACCCTACTTGCGCCCTAGTTGCACCTCAGTTGGGCACTAGCTACGCCCTAGTTGTATCCTAGTTGCGCCCTAGTTGCGACCTACTTGTGCCCTATTTGCGCCCTAGTTGCGCCTTAGTTTCGCCCTAGTTGCGCCCTAGTTGCGCCCTAGATGCGCCCTAGTTGCGCCCTATTTGCGCCCTAGTTGTGCCCTAGTTGCGCCCTAGTTGCGCCCAAGTTGCGCCCTAGTTGCGCCCTAGTTGCGCCCAAGTTGCGCCCTAGTTGCGCCCTAGTTGCCCCCAGTTACACCTTTATTGCACCCTAGTTGCGCCCTAGTTGCGCCTTAGTTGCACCCTAGTTGCGCCCTAGTTGCGCCCAAGTCGCGCCCTAGTCACGCCCCAGTCGCGCTCTAGTCGCGCCATAGTCGCGCCCTAGTTGCGCCCTAGTTGCGCCCTAGTTGCACCCTAGTTGTGCCCTAGTTGCGCCCTAGTTGCGCCCTTGTTGCGCCCTCGTTGCGCCCTCGTTGCGCCCTCGTTGCAGCCTCGTTGCGCTCAAGTTGCGCCCAAGTTGCGCCCTTGTTACGCCCTAGTTGTGCCCAACTTGTGCCGTAGTTGCGCCCTGCTTGCGCCCTACTTGCGTCCTACTTGCGCTCTAGTTGTACCCTTGTTGCGCCCTAGTTGTGCCCTAGTTGCGCCCTAGTTGCGCCCTAGTTGCGCTCTAGTTGTGCCCGAGTTAAGCCCTAGTTACGCCCTAGTTGCACCCTAGTTGCACCCTAGTTGCGCCCTAGTTGCGCCCTAGTTGCACCCTAGATGCGCCCTAGTTACACCCTAGTTGCGCCCTAGTTGCACCCTAGTTGCGGCCTAGTTGCGCCCTCGTTGCGCTCTCGTCGCGCCCTAGTTGCACCCTCGTTGTGCCCTAGTTGCGCCCTAGTTGCGCCCTAGTTGCGTCCTAGTTGTGCCCTTGTTGCGCTCTATTTGCACCCGAGTTGCGCCCTAGTTGCGCCCTAGTTGCTCCCTAGTTGCGCCTTAGTTTTGCCCTAGTTGCACCCTACTTGCGCCCTACTTGCGCCCTATTTGCGCCCTAGTTGCGCCCTACTTGCACCCGAGTCTCGTCCTAGTTACGCACTAGTTGCACCCTAGTTGCGCCCTTCTTGCGCCCTTATTGCACCCTATTTACGCCGTACTGGCGCCCTACTTGCGCCCTAGTTGCGCCTTAGTTGGGCACTAGCTACGCCCTAGTTGTACCCTAGTTGCACTCTAGTTGCGTCTTACTTGCGCCCTACTTGCGTCCTAGTTACGCCCTAGTCGCGCCCTAGTTGCGCCCTAGTTGCACCCTAGTTGCGCCCTAGTTGTGCCCTAGTTGCACCCAAGTTGCGCCCTAGTTGCGCCCTAGTTGCGCCCTGGTTGCACCCTGGTTGCGCACTAGTGCGCCCTAGTTGCGCCCTAGTTGCGCCCTAGTTGCGTCCTAGTTGCGCCCTAGTTGCGACCTAGTTGTGTCCTAGTTGTGCCCTAGTTGCGCCCTAGTTGCACCCTAGTTGCGCCCTAGTTGCGCCCTAGTTGCGCCCTAGTTGCGCCCTAGTTTTGCCATAGTTGCCCCCTAGTTGCGCCCTTGTTGCACCCTAGTTGCGCGCTAGTTGCACCCTACTTGCGCCCTACTTGCGCCATAGTTACGCTTCAGTTGGGCACTAGCTACGCCCTAGTTGTACCCTAGTTGCGCCCTAGTTATGTCCTCCTTGTGCCCTACTTGCGCCCTAGTTGCGCCTTAGTTGCGGCCTAGTTGCGCCCTAGTTGCGCCTTAGTTGCGCCCTAGATGCGGCCTAGTTGCGCCCTAGTTGCGCCCTAGTTGCGCCCTAGTTATGCCCTAGTTGCGCCCTAGTTGCGCCCTAGTTACGCCCTAGTTGCGCCCTAGTTGCGCCCTAGTTGCGCCCTAGTTGCGCCCTAGTTGCGCCCTAGTTGCGCCCTACTTGCGCCCTACTGGCACCCTACTTGTGCCTTAGTTGGGCACTAGCTATGCCCTAGTTGCGCCGTACTTGCACCCTACTTGTGCCTTAGTTGGGCACTAGCTATGCCCTAGTTGTGCCCTAGTTGCGCGCTAGTTGCGTCCTAGTTGTGCCCTACTTGCACGCTAGTTGCGCCTTAGTAGCGCCTTAGTTGCGCCCTACTTGCGCTCTAGTTGCGCCCTACTTGCGCTCTAGTTGCGCCCTACTTGCGCTCTAGTTGCGCCCTACTTGCGCTCTAGTTGCGCCCTACTTGCGCTCTAGTTGCGCCCTACTTGCGCTCTAGTTGCGCCCTACTTGCGCTCTAGTTGCGCCCTACTTGCGCTCTAGTTGCGCCCTACTTGCGCTCTAGTTGCGCCCTACTTGCGCTCTAGTTGCGCCCTACTTGCGCTCTAGTTGCGCCCTACTTGCGCTCTAGTTGCGCCCTACTTGCGCTCTAGTTGCGCCCTACTTGCGCTCTAGTTGCGCCCTACTTGCGCTCTAGTTGCGCCCTACTTGCGCTCTAGTTGCGCCCTACTTGCGCTCTAGTTGCGCCCTACTTGCGCTCTAGTTGCGCCCTACTTGCGCTCTAGTTGCGCCCTACTTGCGCTCTAGTTGCGCCCTACTTGCGCTCTAGTTGCGCCCTACTTGCGCTCTAGTTGCGCCCTACTTGCGCTCTAGTTGCGCCCTACTTGCGCTCTAGTTGCGCCCTACTTGCGCTCTAGTTGCGCCCTACTTGCGCTCTAGTTGCGCCCTACTTGCGCTCTAGTTGCGCCCTACTTGCGCTCTAGTTGCGCCCTACTTGCGCTCTAGTTGCGCCCTACTTGCGCTCTAGTTGCGCCCTACTTGCGCTCTAGTTGCGCCCTAGTTATGCCCTAGTTGCGCCGTACTTGCACCCTACTTGTGCCTTAGTTGGGCACTAGCTATGCCCTAGTTGTGCCCTAGTTGCGCGCTAGTTGCGTCCTAGTTGTGCCCTACTTGCACGTTAGTTGCGCCTTAGTAGCGCCTTAGTTGCGCCCAACTTGCACACTAGTTGTACCCTAGTTGCGCCCTAGTTGTGCCGTAGTTGTGCCATACTTGCGCTCTAGTTGCACCCTAGTTGCGCCCTAGTTGCGCCTTAGTAGCGCCTTAGTTGCGCCCAACTTGCACACTAGTTGTACCCTAGTTGCGCCCTAGTTGTGCCGTAGTTGTGCCATACTTGCGCTCTAGTTGCACCCTAGTTGCACCATACTTGCTCCCCTGTTGCGTCCTAGTTGCGCCCTAGTTGCGCCCTAGTTGCGCTCTAGTTGCGCCCTACTTGCGCCCTAGTTGTGCCTTAGTTGCGCCCTAGTTGCGCCCAACTTGCACACTAGTTGCACCCTAGTTGCGCCCTAGTTGCGCCCTAGTTGCGCCCTATTTGCGCCCTACTTGTGCCCTACTTGCGCCCCACTTTCGCCCTAGTTACGCCCTAGTTGCGCCCTACTTGTGCCCTAGGTGCGTCCTAGTTACGCCCTAGTTGCACCCTAGTCGTGCCCTTCTGGAGCCCTTATTGCACCAAACTTACACCCTACGGGTGCCCTAGTTGCGCCCTAGTTGCGCCTCATTTGGGCACTAGCTACACCCTAGTTGCCCACAGTTGCGCCCTAATTGCACCCTAGTTGCGCCCTAGTTGCGCCTTAGTTGCACCCTAGTTGCGCCCTAGTTGCACCCAAGTCGCGCCGTAGTCGCGCCCTAGTCGCGCCCTAGTCGCGCCCTAGTCGCGTCCTAGTTGCGCCTTAGTTGGGCCCTAGTTGCGCCCTAGTTGCGTCCTAGTTGTGCCCTAGTTGTGCCCTAGTTGCGTCCTAGTTGCGCCCTAGTTGCGCCCTAGTTACGCCCTAGTTGCGCCCTAGATGTACCATAGTTGCACCCTAGTTGCACCCTAGTTGCGCCCTAGTTGCGCCTTAGTTGCACCCTAGTTGCGCCCTAGTTGCACCCAAGTCGCGCCCTAGTCGCGCCCTAGTCGCGCCCTAGTCGCGTCCTAGTTGCGCCTTAGTTGCGCCCTAGTTGCACGCTAGTTGCGCCCTAGTTGCGCCCTAGTTGTGCCCTAGTTGTACCCTAGTTGCGTCCTAGTTGCGCCCTAGTTGCGCCCTAGTTGCGCCCTAGTTGCGTCCTAGATGTGCTCTAGTTGCGCCCTAGTTGCGCCCTACTTGCACCCTAGTTGCGCCCTAGTTGCGCCCTAGTTGCGCCCTAGTTGCGCCCTACTTGCACCCTACTTGCGTCCTACTTGCGCCCTAGTTGCACCTCAGTTGGGCACTAGCTACGTCCTTGTTGTACCCTAGTTGCACCCTAGCTACATCCTACTTGTGCCCTACTTGCGCCCTAGTTGCGCCTTAGTTGCGCCTTAGTTGCGCCTTAGTTGCACCCTAGTTGCGCCCAAGTTGTGCCCTAGTTACGCCCTAGTCGCACCCTAGTTGCGCCCTAGTTGCGCCCTAGTTGGGCCCTAGTTGCACCCTAGTTGCACCCTAGTTGCACCCTTGTTATGCCCTTGTTGCAGCCTCGTTGCGCCCTTGTTATGCCCTCGTTGCGCCCTCGTTGCGCTCAACTTGCGCCCTAGTTGCGTCCTTGTTACGCCCTAGTTGTTCCCCACTTGTGCCGTAGTTGCACCCTACTTGCGCCCTACTTGCGCCCTACTTGCGCCCTAGTTGCACCCTTGTTGCGCCCTAGTTGTGCCCTAGTTGTGCCCTAGTTGCGCCCTAGTTGTGCCCTAGTTGCACCCTAGTTGCGCCCTAGTTGCGCCCTAGTTGCACCCTAGTTGCGCCCTAGTTGCGCCCTAGTCGCGCCCTAGTCGCGCCCTAGTCACGCCCTATTTTCGCCCTAGGTGCGCCCTATTTGCACCCTATTTGCGCCCTTATTGCACCCTACTTGCGCCCTACTGGCACCCTTCTTGCGCCCTAGTTCTGCCTTAGTTGGGCACTAGCTACGCCCTAGTTGTGCCCTACTTGCGCCCTAGATGCGTCCTACTTGTGCCCTACTTGCGAGCTAGTTGCGCCTTAGTTGCACCTTAGTTGCGCCCAACTTTCACACTAGTTGCACCCTAGTTGCGCCCTAGTTGCGCCCTAGTTGTGCCCTAGTTGCGCCCTAGTTGCGCCCTGGTTGCGCCTTGGTTGCACCCTAGTTGCGCCCTAGTTGCGCCCTAGTTGCGCCATAGTTGCGACCTAGTTGCGTCCTAGTTGTGCCCAAGTTGTGCCCTAGTTGCACCCTAGTTGCGCCCTGGCTGCACCTTAGTTGCGCCCAAGTTGCGCCCTAGTTGCTCCCTAGTTGCGCCCTCGTTGCGCCCTTGTTGCGCCCTAGTTGCGCCCTCGTTGCGCCCTTGTTGCGCCCTAGTTGCGCTCTAGTTGCACCCTAGTTGTGTCCTAGTTGCGCCCTAGTTGCGCCCTAGTTGCGCTCTAGTTGCGCCCTAGTTGCGCCCTAGTTGCGCCCTATTTGCACCCTACTTGCACCCTAGTTGCGCCGTACTTGCACCCTAGTTGCGTCTTAGTTGCGCCCTAGTTGCGCCGTAGTTGTGCCTCAGTTGGGCACTAGCTACGCCCTAGTTGTACCCTACTTGCGCCCTAGTTGCGTCCTACTTGTGTCCTATTTGTGCCCTAGTTGCGCCTTAATTGCGCCCTAGCTGCGCCCTAGTTGCGCCCTAGTTGGGCCTTAGTTGCGCCCTAGTTGCGCCCTAGTTGCTCTCTAGTTGCGCCCTAGTTGCCCCCAGTTGCACCCTAATTGCGCCCTAGTTGCGCCCTAGTTGTGCCCAAGTTGCGCCCTAGTTGCGCCCAAGTCGCGCCCTAGTCGCGCCCTAGTCGTGCCCTAGTTGCACCCTAGTTGCGCACTAGTTGCACCCTCGTTGCGCCCTAGTTGGGCCCCAGTTGCGCCCTATTTTTTCCCTAGTTGCGTCCTAGTTGCACCCTAGTTGCGCCCTACTTGCCCCCTAGTTGCACCCTAGTTGCGCACTAGTTGCACCCTCGTTGCGCCCTAGTTGGGCCCCAGTTGCGCCCTATTTTTTCCCTAGTTGCGTCCTAGTTGCACCCTAGTTGCGCCCTACTTGCCCCCTAGTTGCACCCTAGTTGCGCCCGGGCGCCCTAGTTGTGCCCTAGTAGCGCCCTACTTGCACCCTAGTTGCACCCTAGTTACACACTAGTTGCACCCTAGTTGCGTCCTAGTTGCGCCCTAGTTGCGCCCTAGTTGTGCCCTAGTAGCGCCCTACTTGCACCCTAGTTGCACCCTAGTTACACACTAGTTGCACCCTAGTTGCGTCCTAGTTGCGCCCTAGTTGCGCCGTACTTGCGCCCTATTGGCGCCTACTTGCACCCTAGTTGCGCCTCAGTTGGGCACTAGCTACGCCCTAGTTGTCCCCTAGTTGTGTCCTTAGTTGCGTCTTACTTATGCCCTAGTTGCGCCTTAGTTGCGCCCTTGTTACGCCCAACTTGCAGACTAGTTGCACCCTAGTTGCGCCCTAGTTGCAACCTAGTTGGGCCCTAGTTGCACCCTAGTTGCGCCCTCGTTGCGCCCTCGTTGCGCCCTAGTTTCACCCTAGTTGTTCCCTAGTTGCACCCTAGTTGCGCCCTAGTTGCCCCTAGTTGCGCCCTAATTGCGTCCTAGTTGCACCCAAGTTGCGCCCTAGTTGCGCTCTACTTGCACCGTAGTTACGCCCTAGTTGCGCCCTAGTTGCACCCTAGTTGCGCCCTAGTTGCACCCTAGTTGCGCCCTAGTTGCGCCCTAGTTGCGCACTAGTTGCGTCTAGTTGCGCCCTAGTTGCGCCCTTGATGCGCCTTAGTTGTGCCCTAGTTGCGCCCTACTTGCGCCCTACTTGCACCCTAGTTGCAGCTTAGTTGCGACCTAGTTGCGCCCTAGTTGCGCATTTCTTGCGCCCTTATTGCACCCCACTTACACCCTATTGGCGCCCTACTTGCGCCCTAGTTGCGCCTCAGTTGGACATTAGCTATGCCCTCATTGTACCCTAGTTGCGCCTTAGTTGCGTCTTACTTGCGCCCTACTTGCGCCCTAGTTGCACCCTAGTTGCGCCCTACTTGCACCCTAGTTGCGCCCTTGTTGTACCCTAGTTGCGCCCTAGTTGCACCCTAGTTGCGCCCTGGTTGCGCACAAGTTGCAACCTACTTGCGCCCTATTTGCACCCTACTTGCGCCATAGTTGCGATTCAGTTGGGGACTAGCCACGCCCTAGTTGTACCCTAGTCACAAAAACCAAAGCCAGGTGACAGGAAACCAAAGCCGGATCACAGAAACCAGAACCAGTTCACAAAAACCAAAGCCATGTCACAGAAACCAAAGCCAAGTCATAGAAACCAAAGCTGAGTCACAGAATCCAGAACCGGGTCACAGCAAACCAAAGTCAGGTCACAGAAACCAAAGCTGGGTCACAAAAACCAAAGCCGGGTCAAAGAAACCAAAGCCGGGTCACAGAAACCAAAGCCGGGTCACAAAAACCAAAGCCGGGTCACAGAAACCAAAGCCGGGTCACAGAAACCAAAGCCGGGTCACAGAAACCAAAGCCGGGTTACAGAAACCAAAGGCGGGTCATTGACACCAAAGACGGGTCACATAAACCTAAGCCAAGTCACAGAAACCAAAGCCGGGTCCCAGAAACCAAAGCCGGGTCACAGAAACCAAAGCCTGGCCACAGAAACCAAAGCCTGATAATAGAAACCAAAGCCGGGTCACAGCAACCAAAGCCACGTCACAGAACCAAAGCCGGGTCACAGAAACCAAAGCCAGGTCATAGAAACCAAAGCGGGGTCACAGAAACCAAGCCGGGTCACAGTAACCAAAGCCAGCTCACAGAAACAAAAGCCAAGTCAAAGAAACCAAAGCCGGATCACAGAAACCAAAGCCGGGTTACAGAAACCAGAGCAGGGTCACAGAAACCAAAGCTGGGTCACAGAAACCAAAGCTGGGCCACAGAAACCAAAGCCGGGTCAGAGAAACCAAAGCCGGGTCACAGAAACCAAAGCTGGGTCACACAAACCAAAGCCGGGTCACAGAAACCAAAGCCCGGTCACAGAAACCAAAGCCGGGTCACAAAAACCAATGCCGGGTCACAGAAACCAATGCCGGGTCACAGAAACCAATGCCGGGTCACAGAAACCAATGCCGGGTCACAGAAACCAATGCCGGGTCACAGAAACCAATGCCGGGTCACAGAAACCAATGCCGGGTCACAGAAACCAATGCCGGGTCACAGAAACCAATGCCGGGTCACAGAAACCAATGCCGGGTCACAGAAACCAATGCCGGGTCACAGAAACCAATGCCGGGTCACAGAAACCAATGCCGGGTCACAGAAACCAATGCCGGGTCACAGAAACCAATGCCGGGTCACAGAAACCAATGCCGGGTCACAGAAACCAATGCCGGGTCACAGAAACCAATGCCGGGTCACAGAAACCAATGCCGGGTCACAGAAACCAATGCCGGGTCACAGAAACCAATGCCGGGTCACAGAAACCAATGCCGGGTCACAGAAACCAATGCCGGGTCACAGAAACCAATGCCGGGTCACAGAAACCAATGCCGGGTCACAGAAACCAATGCCGGGTCACAGAAACCAATGCCGGGTCACAGAAACCAATGCCGGGTCACAGAAACCAATGCCGGGTCACAGAAACCAATGCCGGGTCACAGAAACCAATGCCGGGTCACAGAAACCAATGCCGGGTCACAGAAACCAATGCCGGGTCACAGAAACCAATGCCGGGTCACAGAAACCAATGCCGGGTCACAGAAACCAATGCCGGGTCACAGAAACCAATGCCGGGTCACAGAAACCAATGCCGGGTCACAGAAACCAATGCCGGGTCACAGAAACCAATGCCGGGTCACAGAAACCAATGCCGGGTCACAGAAACCAATGCCGGGTCACAGAAACCAATGCCGGGTCACAGAAACCAATGCCGGGTCACAGAAACCAATGCCGGGTCACAGAAACCAATGCCGGGTCACAGAAACCAATGCCGGGTCACAGAAACCAATGCCGGGTCACAGAAACCAATGCCGGGTCACAGAAACCAATGCCGGGTCACAGAAACCAATGCCGGGTCACAGAAACCAATGCCGGGTCACAGAAACCAATGCCGGGTCACAGAAACCAATGCCGGGTCACAGAAACCAATGCCGGGTCACAGAAACCAATGCCGGGTCACAGAAACCAATGCCGGGTCACAGAAACCAATGCCGGGTCACAGAAACCAATGCCGGGTCACAGAAACCAATGCCGGGTCACAGAAACCAATGCCGGGTCACAGAAACCAATGCCGGGTCACAGAAACCAATGCCGGGTCACAGAAACCAATGCCGGGTCACAGAAACCAATGCCGGGTCACAGAAACCAATGCCGGGTCACAGAAACCAATGCCGGGTCACAGAAACCAATGCCGGGTCACAGAAACCAATGCCGGGTCACAGAAACCAATGCCGGGTCACAGAAACCAATGCCGGGTCACAGAAACCAATGCCGGGTCACAGAAACCAATGCCGGGTCACAGAAACCAATGCCGGGTCACAGAAACCAATGCCGGGTCACAGAAACCAATGCCGGGTCACAGAAACCAATGCCGGGTCACAGAAACCAATGCCGGGTCACAGAAACCAATGCCGGGTCACAGAAACCAATGCCGGGTCACAGAAACCAATGCCGGGTCACAGAAACCAATGCCGGGTCACAGAAACCAATGCCGGGTCACAGAAACCAATGCCGGGTCACAGAAACCAATGCCGGGTCACAGAAACCAATGCCGGGTCACAGAAACCAATGCCGGGTCACAGAAACCAATGCCGGGTCACAGAAACCAATGCCGGGTCACAGAAACCAATGCCGGGTCACAGAAACCAATGCCGGGTCACAGAAACCAATGCCGGGTCACAGAAACCAATGCCGGGTCACAGAAACCAATGCCGGGTCACAGAAACCAATGCCGGGTCACAGAAACCAATGCCGGGTCACAGAAACCAATGCCGGGTCACAGAAACCAATGCCGGGTCACAGAAACCAATGCCGGGTCACAGAAACCAATGCCGGGTCACAGAAACCAATGCCGGGTCACAGAAACCAATGCCGGGTCACAGAAACCAATGCCGGGTCACAGAAACCAATGCCGGGTCACAGAAACCAATGCCGGGTCACAGAAACCAATGCCGGGTCACAGAAACCAATGCCGGGTCACAGAAACCAATGCCGGGTCACAGAAACCAATGCCGGGTCACAGAAACCAATGCCGGGTCACAGAAACCAATGCCGGGTCACAGAAACCAATGCCGGGTCACAGAAACCAATGCCGGGTCACAGAAACCAATGCCGGGTCACAGAAACCAATGCCGGGTCACAGAAACCAATGCCGGGTCACAGAAACCAATGCCGGGTCACAGAAACCAATGCCGGGTCACAGAAACCAATGCCGGGTCACAGAAACCAATGCCGGGTCACAGAAACCAATGCCGGGTCACAGAAACCAATGCCGGGTCACAGAAACCAATGCCGGGTCACAGAAACCAATGCCGGGTCACAGAAACCAATGCCGGGTCACAGAAACCAATGCCGGGTCACAGAAACCAATGCCGGGTCACAGAAACCAATGCCGGGTCACAGAAACCAATGCCGGGTCACAGAAACCAATGCCGGGTCACAGAAACCAATGCCGGGTCACAGAAACCAATGCCGGGTCACAGAAACCAATGCCGGGTCACAGAAACCAATGCCGGGTCACAGAAACCAATGCCGGGTCACAGAAACCAATGCCGGGTCACAGAAACCAATGCCGGGTCACAGAAACCAATGCCGGGTCACAGAAACCAATGCCGGGTCACAGAAACCAATGCCGGGTCACAGAAACCAATGCCGGGTCACAGAAACCAATGCCGGGTCACAGAAACCAAAGCCGGGTCACAAAAACCAAAGCCGGGTCACAAAACCAAAGCCGGGTCACAAAAACCAAGCCGGGTCACAAAAACCAAAGCCGGTCACATGAACCAAATTCGGGTCACAGAAACCAAAGCCGGGTCACAGAAACCAAGCTGGGTCACAGAAACCAAAGCCGGGTCACAGAAACCAAAGCCAGGTCACAGAAATCAAAGCCGGGTCACAGAAACCAAAACCGGGTCACAGAAACCAAAGCCGGGTCACAGAAACCAAAGATGGGTCACAGAAACCAAAGCCGGGTCACAGAAACAAAAGCCGGGTCACAGAAACCAAAGCCGGATCACAGAAACCAAAGCCGGGTCACAGAAACCAAAGCCAGGGCACAGAAACCAAAGCTGGGTCATAGAAACCAAAGCCGGGTCACACAAAGCCAGGTCACAGAAGCCAAAGCCGGATCACGCAAAAGAAAGCCGGGTCACAAAAACCAAAGCTGGGTGACAGAAACCAAAGCCGGGTCCCAGAAACCAAAGCCGGGTCACAGAAACCAAAGCCGGGTCACACAAACCAACACCGGGTCACAGAAACCAAAGCCGGGTCACAGAAACCAAAGCCGGGTCAGAGAAACCAAAGCCGGGTCACAGAAACGAAAGCTTGGTCATATAAACCAAAGACGGGTCACAGAAACCAAAGCCGGGTCAAAGAAACCAAAGCTGGATAAACCAAAGCCGGATCACAGAAACCAAAGCTGGGCCACAGAAACCAAAGTCGGGTCACATAAACGAAAGCCGGGTCACAGAAACCAAAGCTGGATCACAGAAACCAAAGCCGGGTCACAAAAACCAAAGCCGGGGCACAGAAGCCAAAGTTGGGTCACAAAACCAAAGCCGGGTCACACAAAGCAGGGTCACAGAAGCCAATGCCGGGTCACACAAACGAAAGCCGGGTCACAAAAACCAAAGCCGTGTCACAAAAACCAAAGTCGGGTCCCAGAAACCAAAGCCGGGTCACAGAAACCAAAGCCGGGTCACAGAAACCAATGCCGGGTCACAGAAACCAAAGCCGGGTCACAGAATCCAAAGCCGGGTCACAGAAATCAAAGCCGGGTCATAGAAACCAAAGCCGGGTCAGAGAAACCAAAGCCGGGTCACAGAAACCAAAAGCGGGTCACAGAAACCAAAGCCAGGTCACAGAAACCAAAGCTGGGTCACAAAACCAAAGCCGGGTCACAGAAACCAAAGCCAGGTCACACAAACATAGGCCGGGCCTTCTTGCACCCTACTTGCGCCCTACTTGTGCCCTAGTTGCACCCTAGTTGCGCCCTAGTTGCGCCCTAGTTGCACCCTAGTTGCGCCCTAGTTGCCCCCTAGTTGCGCCCTAGTTGCACCTTAGTTCCACCCTAGTTGCGCCCTAGTTGCGCCCTAGTTGCGCCCTAGTTGCGCCCTAGTTGCGCCCTAGTCGCGCCCTTGTCGCGCCCTAGTTTCGCCCTAGTTGCGCCCTAGTTGCACCCTATTTGCGCCCTTATTGAACCCTACTTGCGCCCTACTGGCACCCTACTTGCCTCCTAGTTGTGCCTTAGTTGGGCACTAGCTACGCCCTAGTTGTGCCCTAGTTGCGCCCTAGTTGCGTCATACTTGTGCCCTACTTGCGTGCTAGTTGCGCCTTAGTTGCTCCTTAGTTGCGCCCAACTTGCACACTAGTTGCACCCTAGTTATGCCCTAGTTGCACCCTAGTTGTGCCCTAGTTGCGCCCTAGTTGTGCCCTAGTTACGCCCTAGTTGCGCCCTGGTTGCGCCCCAGTTGCGCCCTAGTTGCACCGTAGTTGCGCCCTAGTTGCGCCCTGGTTGCGCCCAGGTTGTCCCCTAGTTGCGCCCTAGTTGCGCCCAAGTCGCACCCTAGTCAGGCCCTAGTCGCGCCCTAGTTGCGCCCTAGTTATACCCTAGTTGCACCCTAGTTGCGCCCTAGTTGCGCCCTAGTTGCGCCCTAGTTGTGCACTAGTTACGTCCTAGTTGCGCCTTAGTTGCGCCCTAGTTGCGCCCTAGTTGCACCCTAGTTGCGCCGTACTGGCACCCTAGTTGCACCCTTCTTGCGCCCTACTGGCGCCTACTTGGGCCCTACTGGCGCCTACTTGCGCCGTAGATACGCCTCAGTTGGGCACTAACTACGCCCTAGTTGTTCCCTAGTTACGCCCAAGTTGTGTCCTACTTCCGCCCTACTTGCGCCCTAGTTGCGCATTAGTTTCGCCCCAGTTGTGCCCAACTTGCACACTAGTTGCACCCTAGTTACACCCTAGTTGTGCCCTAGTTGTGCCATAGTTGCACCCTAGTTGCACCCTAGTTGCGCCCTCCTTGCACCCTCATTGCACCCTCGTTGCGCCCTCGTTGCGCCCTCATTGCGCCCTCATTGCGCCCTAGTTGCGCCCAAGTTGCGCCCAAGTTGCGCCCTAGTTGCGCCCTAGTTGCGCCCTAGTTGCGCCCTAGTTGCGCCCTAGTTGCGCCCTAGTTGCGCCATAGTCGCGTCCTAGTTTCACCCTAGTTGCACCCTAGTTGCACCCTTCTTGCACCCTTATTGCACCCTACTTACGCCCTACTGGCACCCTTCTTACGCCCTAGTTGCGCCTTAGTTGGGCACTAGCTACGCCCTAGTTGTGCCCTAGTTTCACCCTAGTTGCGTCTTACATGCGCCCTACTTGCGCCCTAGTTGCACCCTAGTTGCGCCCTAGTCGCGCCCTAGTTGCGCCCTAGTTGCGCCTTAGTTGGGCACTAGCTACGCCCTAGTTGTGCCCTAGTTTCACCCTAGTTGCGTCTTACATGCGCCCTACTTGCGCCCTAGTTGCACCCTAGTTGCGCCCTAGTCGCGCCCTAGTTGCGCCGTAGTTGCACCCTAGTTGCGCCCTAGTTGCGCATTAGTTGCACCCTAGTTGCGCCCTAGTTGCGTCCTAGTTGCGCCCTGGTTGCACCCTGGTTGCGCACTAGTTGCGCCCTAATTGCGCCCTAGTTGCGCCTTAGTTGTGTCCTAGTTGCCACCTAGTTGCGTCCTAGTTGCGCCCTAGTTGTGCCCTAGTTGCGCCCTAGTTGTACCCTAGTTGCACCCTAGTTGCGCCCTAGTTGCGCCCTAGTTGCGCCCTAGTTGCGCCCTAGTTGCGCCCTAGTTGCGCCCTAGTTGCGCCCTAGTTGCGCCCTAGTTGCACCCTAGTTGCGCCCTAGTTGCGCCCTGGTTGCGCCCTAGTTCCTTTCTAGTTGCGCCCTAGTTGCGCCCTAGTTGCGCACTACTTGCACCCTACTTGCGCCCTACTTGCGTCTTACTTGCGTCCTTCTTGCGCCCTAGAAACGCCTCAGTTGCACACTAGCTACGCCTTAGTTGTACCCTAGTTGCGTCCTAGTTGCGTGCTACTTGTGCCCTACTTGCGCCCTAGTTGCGCCTTAGTTGTGCCCACGTTGTGCCCTAGTTGCGCCCTAGTTGCGCCCTAGTTGTGCCCTAGTTACGCCTAGTTGCGCCCTAGTTGCGCCCTAGTTGCGCCATAGTTGCGCCATAGTTGGGCCCTAGTTGCGCCTTAGTCGCGCCCTTGTTTCGCCCTAGTTTCGCACTAGTTGCGCCCTAGTTGGGCCCTAGTTGCACCCTATTTGCGCCCTTATTGCACCCTACTTGCGCCCTACTGGCACCCTACTTGCACCCTAGTTGTGCCTTAGTTGGGCACCAGCTACGCCCTAGTTGTGCCCTAGTTGCGCGCTAGTTGCATCCTACATGTGCCCTACTTGCCACTAGTTGCGCCTTAGTAGCGCCTAAGTTGCGCCCTACATGCGCACTAGTTGCACCCTAGTTGCTTCCTGGTTGCGTCCTAGTTGTGCCCTACTTCCGCTCTAGTTGCGCCCTAGTTGCACCCTACTTGTGCCCTAGTTGCGCCCTAGTTGCACCCTAGTTGCGATCTAGTTGCGCCCTACTTGCGCCCTATTTGCGCCTTAGTTGTGCCCTAGTTGCACCCAACTTGTACACTAGTTGCACCGTAGTTGCGCCCTAGTTTCACCCTAGTTGCGTCCTAGTTGCGCCCTAGTTGCGCCCTACTTGTACCCTACTTGCGCCCTACTTGCGCCCTAGTTGCGCCCTACTTGCGCCCTACTTGCCCCCTAGGTGCGTCCTAGTTGCGCCCTAGTTGTACCCTAGTTGCGCCCTTCTTGCGCCCTTATTGCACCAAACTTACACCCTACTGGCGCCCTACTTGCAGCCTAGTTGCGCCTCAGTTGGGTACTAGCTACGCCCTAGTTGTGCCCTAGTTGCGCCCTAGTTGCGTCTTACTTGCGCCCTACTTGCACCCTAGTTGCACCCTAGTTGCGCCATACTTGCACCCTAGTTGCGCCCTAGTTGCGTCCTGAGTGCGCGCCCTAGTTGCGCACAAGTTACACCCTACTAGCGCCTTACTTGCACCCTACTTGCACCCTAGTTGCGCCCTAGTTGCGTCCTGAGTGCGCGCCCTAGTTGCGCACAAGTTACACCCTACTAGCGCCTTACTTGCACCCTACTTGCACCCTAGTTGTGCCTCAGTTGGGCACTAGCTACGCCCTAGTTGTACCCTAGTTGCGCCCTAGTTGCGTCCTACTTGTGCCCTATTTGCGCCCTAGTTGCGCCTTAGTTGCGCCCTAGTTGCGCCCTAGTTGTGTCCTAGGTGCGTCCTAGTTGCGCCCTCGTTGCGCCCTCGATGTGCCCTCGTTGCGCCCTCGATGTGCCCTCGTTGCGCCCTCGATGTGCCCTCGTTGCGCCCTCGATGTGCCCTCGTTGCGCCCTCGATGTGCCCTCGTTGCGCCCTCGATGTGCCCTCGTTGCGCCCTCGATGTGCCCTCGTTGCGCCCTCGATGTGCCCTCGTTGCGCCCTCGATGTGCCCTCGTTGCGCCCTCGATGTGCCCTCGTTGCGCCCTCGATGTGCCCTCGTTGCGCCCTCGATGTGCCCTCGTTGCGCCCTCGATGTGCCCTCGTTGCGCCCTCGATGTGCCCTCGTTGCGCCCTCGATGTGCCCTCGTTGCGCCCTCGATGTGCCCTCGTTGCGCCCTCGATGTGCCCTCGTTGCGCCCTCGATGTGCCCTCGTTGCGCCCTCGATGTGCCCTCGTTGCGCCCTCGATGTGCCCTCGTTGCGCCCTCGATGTGCCCTCGTTGCGCCCTAGTTGCGCCTTAGTTGGGCACTAGCTACGCCCTAGTTGTACCCTAGTTGCGCCCTAGTTGCGTCCTACTTGTGCCCTATTTGCGCCCTAGTTGCGCCTTAGTTGCGCCCTAGTTGCGCCCTAGTTGTGTCCTAGGTGCGTCCTAGTTGCGCCCTAGTTGCGCACTAGTTGTGCCCTAGTTGCGCCCTAGTTGCGAACAAGTTGCGCCCTAGTTGCGCCCTAGTTGCCCCCAGTTGCGCCCTTATTGCGCCCTAGTTGCGCCCTAGTTGCGCCTTAGTTGCGCCCTAGTTGCACCCTAGTTGCGCCCAAGTCGCGCCCTAGTCGCGCCCTAGTCGCGCTCTTGTCGCGCCATAGTCACGCCCTAGTTGCGCCCTAGTTGCGTCCTAGTTTCACCCTTCTTGCGCCCTAGTTGTACCCTAGTTGCGCCCTTGTTGCGCCCTCGTTGCACCCTCGTTGCGCCCTCGATGTGCCCTCGTTGCGCTCAAGTTACGCCCTAGTTGCGCCCTTGTTACGCCCTAGTTGTGCCCCACTTGTGCCGTAGTTGCGCCCTACTTGCGCCCTACTTGCGCCCTACTTGCACTCTAGTTGCACCCTTGTTGCGCCCTAGTTGCGCCCTAGTTGCGCCCTAGTTGCGCCCTAGTTGCACCATAGTGCGCCCTAGTTGCGTCCTAGTTGCGCCCTAGTTGCGCCCTAGTCGCGCCCTAGTCGTGCCCTAGTCACGACCTAGTTGCGCCCTAATTGCGCCCTAGTTGCGCTCTAGTTGCACCTTATTTGCGCCCTTATTACACCCTACTTGCGCCCTACTAGCACCCTTCTTGCGCCCTAGTTGTGCCTTAGTTGGGCAATAGTTACGCCCTAGTTGTGCCCTAATTCCGCCCTAGTTGTGTCCTACTTGTGCGCTACTTGCGCGCTAGTTGCGCCTTAGTTGCGCCTTAGTTGCGCCCAACTTGCACACTAGTTGCACCCTAGTTGCGCCCTAGTTGCGCCCTAGTTGTGCCCTAGTTGCGCCCTAGTTGCGCCCTAGTTGCGCCCTGGTTGCGCCCCGGTTGCGCCCTAGTTGCACCCTAGTTGCGCCCTAGTTGCGCCCTAGTTGCGACCTGGTTACATCCTAGTTGTGCCCTAGTTCTGCCCTAGTTGCGCCCTGGTTACACCCTAGATGCGCCCTAGTTACACCCTAGTTGCGCCCTAGTTGCACCCTAGTTGTGCCATAGTTGCCCCCTCGTTGCGCCCTCGTCGAACCCTAGTTGCGCCCACGTTGCACCCTTGTTGCGCCCTAGTTACGCCCTAGTTGCGCCCTAGTTGCGCCCTAGTTGCGCCCTAGTTGCGCCCTAGTTGTGTCCTAGCTGCACCCTAGTTGTTTCCTAGTTGCGCTCTAGTTATGCCCTAGTTGCGCCCTAGTTGCGCCCTAGTTGCGCCTTAGTTGTGCCCTAGTTGCACCCTACTTGCGCCCTACTTGCGCCCTAGTTGCGTCCTAGTTGCGCCCTCGTTGCGCCCTAGTTGCACCCTAGTTGCGCCCTAGTTGTGCCCTAGTTGCGCCCTAGTTGCACCCTAGTTGTGCCCTAGTTACACCCTAGTTGCGCCCTAGTTGCACCCTACTTGCGCCCTAGTTCCGCCCTATTTGCGCCCTAGTTGCGCCCTAGTTGCGCCCTAGGTGCGCACTAGTTGCACCCTACTTGCGCCCTACTTGCGCCCTACTTGCGCCCTACTTGCGCCTCAGTAGGGCACTAGCTACGCCCTAGTTCTACCCTAGTTGCGCCCTAGTTGCGTCCTACTTGTGCCCTACTTGCGCCCTAGTTGCACCCAAGTTGCGCCATACTTGCACCCTAGTTGCGCCCTAGTTGCGCTCTAAGTGCGCGCCCTAGTTGCGCACAAGTTGCACCCTACTTGCGCCCTACTTTCACCCTACTTGCGCCCTAGTTGCGCCTCAGTTGGACACTAGCTACGCCCTACTTGTACCCTAGTTGCGCCCTAGTTACGTCCTACTTGTGCCCTATTTGCGCCCTAGTTGCGCCTTAGTTTTGCCCTAGTTGCGCCCTAGTTGCGCCCTAGGTGCGCCCTAGGTGCACCCTAGTTGCGCCCTAGTTGTGCCCTAGTTGCGCCCTAGTTGCGTCCAAGTTGCGTCCTAGTTGCGCCCTAATTGCCCCCAGTTGCGCCCTTATTGCGCCCTGGTTGAACCCTAGTTGCGCCTTAGTTGCACCCTAGTTGCGCCCTAGTTGCGCCCAAGTCGCGCCCTAGTCGCGTCCTAGTCGCGCTCTAGTCGCGCCATAGTCGCGCCCTAGTTGCGCCCTAGTTGCGCCCTAGTTGCACCCTAGTTGCGCCCTAGTTGCGCCCTAGTTGCGCCCTAGTTGCGCCCTTGTTGCGCCCTCATTGCACCCTCGTTGCGCCCTCGTTGCGCTCAAGTTGCATCCTAGTTACGCCCTTGTTACGCCCTAGTTGTGCCCCACTTGTGCCGTAGTTGCGCCCTACTTGCGCCCTACTTGCGCCCTACTTGCGCTCTAGTTGCACCCTTGTTGTGCCCTAGTCGCGCCCTAGTTGTGCCCTAGTTGCGCCCTAGTTGCGCCTTAGTTGCACCCTAGTCGCGCCCTAGGCACGACCTAGTTGCGCCGTAATTGCACCCTAGTTGCGCTCTAGTTGTACCCTATTTGCGCCCTTATTGCACCCTACTTGCGCCCTACTGGCACCCTTCTTGCGCCCTAGTTGTGCCTTAGTTGGGCACTAGCTACGCCCTAGTTGTACCCTATTTGCGCCCTAGTTGCATCGTACTTGTTCCCTACTTGCGCGCTAGTTGCGCCTTAGTTGCGCCTTAGTTGCGCCCAGCTTGCATTCTAGTTGCACACTAGTTGCGCCCTCGTTGTGCCCTAGTTGTGCCCTAGTTGCGCCCTAGTTGCGCCCTGGTTGCGCCCCGGTTGCGCCCTAGTTGCACCCTAGTTGCGCCCAAGTTGCGCCCTAGTTGCGACCTAGTTGTGTCCTAGTTGTGCCCTAGTTGTGCCCTAGTTGCGCCCTAGTTGCACCCTAGATGCGCCCTAGTTACACCCTAGTTGCTCCCTAGTTGCACCCTAGTTGCGCCCTAGTTGCGCCCTCATGGTGCCCTCGTCGCACCCTAGTTGCGTCCTCGTTGCGCCCTTGTTGCGCCCTAGTTGCGCCCTAGTTGCACCCTAGTTGCGCCCTAGTTGCGTCCTAGTTGCGTCCTAGTTGCGCCCTTGTTGTGCCCTAGGTGCGCTCTAGTTGCGCCCTAGTTGCACCCTAGTTGCGCCCTAGTTGCGCCCTAGTTGCGCCTTAGTTGTGTCCTAGTTGCACCCTACTTGCGCCCTACTTGCGCCCTAGTTATGTCTTAGTTGCGCCCTAGTTGCACCCTAGTTGCGCCCTTCTTGCGCCCTTATTGCACCCTACTTACGCCCTACTGGTGCCCTACTTGCGCCCTTGTCGCGCCTTTGTTGGGCACTAGCTACGCCCTAGTTGTGCCCTAGTTGCGCCCTAGTTGCGTCTTACTTGCCCCCTACTTGCGCCCTAGTTGCGCCCTAGTCGCGCCCTAGTTGCGCCCTAGTTGCACCCTAGTTGCGCCCTAGTTGCGCCCTAGTTGCACCCTAGTTGCGCCCTAGTTGCGCCCTAGTTGCGCCCTGGTTGCACCCTGGTTGCACACTAGTTGTGCCCTAGTTGTGCCCTAGTTGCGTCCTAGTTGCACCCTAGTTGCACCCTAGTTGCGCCCTAGTTGCGCCCTAGTTGCGCCCTGGTTGCACCCTGGTTGCACACTAGTTGTGCCCTAGTTGTGCCCTAGTTGCGTCCTAGTTGCACCCTAGTTGCACCCTAGTTGCGCCCTAGTTGCGCCCTAGTCGCGCCCTAGTTGCGCCCTAGTTGCGCCCTAGTTGCGCCCTAGTTGCACCCTATTTACGTCCTTATTGCACCCTACTTGCGCCCTACTGGCACCCTACTTGCGCCCTAGTTGTGCCTTAGTTGGGTACTAGCTACGCCCTAGTTGTGCCCTAGTTGTATGCTAGTTGCGTCCTACTTGTGTCCTACTTGCGCGCAAGTTGCGCCTTAGTACACCTTCGTTGCGCCCAACTTACACACTAGTTGCACCCTAGTTGCGCCCTAGTTGCACCCTAGTTGTGCCATACTTGCGCTCTCGTTGCACCCTAGTTGCACCCTACTTGCGTCCTAGTTGCGCCCTAGTTGCGCCCTAGTTGCGCTTTAGTTGCGCCCTACTTGCGCCCTAGTTGCGCCTACATTGCGCCCTAGTTGCGCCCAACTAGCACACTAGTTGCACCCTAGTTGCGCCCTAGTTGCGCCCTAGTTGCGCCCTAGTTGTGCCCTAGTTGCGTCCTACTTGCGCCCTACTTGCGCCCTACTTGCGCCCTAGTTGCGCCCTAGTTGCGCCCTACTTGTGCCCTAGGTGCGTCCTAGTTGCGCCCTAGTTGCACCCTACTTGCGCCCTACTTGCGCCCTAGTTGCGCCCTAGTTGCGCCCTACTTGTGCCCTAGGTGCGTCCTAGTTGCGCCCTAGTTGCACCCTACTTGCGCCCTTCTTCTGCCCTAATTACACCAAACTTACACCCTACTGGCACCCTACTTGCGCCCTAGTTGTGCCTCAGTTGGGCACTAGGTACGCCCTAGTTGCCCCTAGTTGCGCCCTAATTGCGCCCTAGTTGCGCCCTGGTTGCGCCTTAGTTGTGCCCTAGTTGCGCCCTAGTTGCGCCCAAGTCGCGCCCTAGTCGCGCCCTAGTCGCGCCCTAGTCGCGCCCTAGTTGCACCTTAGTTGCCCCCTAGTTGCACCCTAGTTGCGCCCTAGTTGCGCCCTAGTTGTGCCCTAGTTGTGCCCTAGTTGCGTCCTAGTTACGCCCTAGTTGCGTCCTAGTTGCGCCCTAGTTGCGCCCTAGATGTGCCCTAGTTGCGCCCTAGTTGCGCCCTACTTGCGCCCTAGTTGCGCCCTAGTTGCGCCCTAGTTGCGCCCTAGTTGCGCCCTACTTGCGCCCTA
>SZWC01000419.1:383724-403282 GCA_023375785.1 Penium margaritaceum
GGGGGGCGAGGTTTAAAAAAGAGACACGCGAGCAATTGAAAACGAAACCTGACGATAGGATTCTCTTCCACCTGTTACGTAGGACGTGTTCCGAGAAATAGAAAGAATACTAAAAATACCATAAACGACTAAATAAGTAAACGGGGTACTGTTAATCAAAACAGTTTCGACAGGGCTTTTTGATATAAACAATCGATAGGCGAGGCGATCTGTGTACAAATTTCAAGCGACGTCGGGATCTGGCGAGTTCAGTTTCTATACCCGGCGTATATGGAAATTTTATTCTATATATGTCGCTTTTCATCTCAGACGTGGATGGGAAAATCATGTTTCGTTTTTTAAATGGTATCCAATGTGTATCTTAACGGATCGGTGTCCTAAGATTGCGTGAAAAAATGCATTTTGTTTAAGACATGACACTAAACCGCACACAAAGCGAGTAGCAGGATGAATAATGAGGTTTTTATTGAGCCGCGGCACATGCAGCAGCGGCAAATAATGCGGCAATCGGACGGAACGCCGCCGCCGATCACGCGAAACCACGACGCCGCCGCCGTCCTCTCGTTCCATTGCCGCAGGGGCGGCGCACCAGTCGGGAATCACGTTGTTTGCCACAATCATAACATCATCTAGAAAGCAGCTATGGATGTAAGGTACTGTGGGTGTCCACGCGTCTATCCACCGCTGCAACAATGAAGAAATATCATAACGAGAAGGCTCTTGTAAGAGGGGCAAACGTGAAAGTATCAAATAACATCTGAATATGGAAAAACAGCACAAAACCCCCATTATAAAACAATTCGAAGTTAGGTTTACCCATATTTGCTTTTGAAATAAAAAAAGCCTTAAATTCACTTTATGCTTCATAACCAACATCATTATATACCTAACATGAAGGGCTATTCAGATTTATCACTATGTGCCCCATCCGAGGAATGGACCTTCGGCGAGTTCTTGTAGCCTACTGTCGTTTAAATCATCATTACTCCACATTTTCCGTTGACGCAAATGTAGAAAAAGACTCCACTAAAAATTCAAAATTTCAAGAATCTACCCAAGTCAAAAAATGGAAAACATTGGCAACAGACCACATATCCAAAGGAGTAGCTTGTGATGAGTTCGTTGACTACGTAGCATCTTAAGGCCTACTTTTATGAATCCATGGCTCATTAAGATCTAGGTTTGAAAACTACGTCAAATGGACATGGAAATATGCCACACGGAATAAAAAACTTTCCAAAATCTAGAAAGAGGTACCTCATAGCATTTTTTTTACTCATATGTGTTTGAGCTGCTTTCAAGATAGTAAAGTTACGTGTTGAACACAAAATCCAGCCTTGAAATGCGCTTGCAAATGAAGTTGAATGATGTGAATCAGCACATTCTTGGAAATGGAAGGGGGGCAAAAAATAGAAAATATACCTCCCTAAGCACTTGAATAGGCTCAAGCATTCCCAAGCATGGCCAATGATATTTTCTCAAAAGTTTCATCTCTAGAGAACCTTTTCATGGCAACAAATTAAAATTGCCACTTTTGAGGAGTCATTTCGCTCAGCCAGTTCCAAATTTCAGCATTGAATGATTGCATACCACGGGTAAATCAAGGCGTACCCAGAACAGCCTTTGGCACCCACACCCATGAATGTCTAATGTAAATTGTCGTTTTCCCTTATATTTTTCATATAGCATCGAGCAGCAGGAGGTTTGGCTTGTGAAACTCGAGAGATAAATGGTTTGATTGAATGAAACTAACAAGAATCACCTGTGGTGCGACTCTCTCTCCCAAAATGGATGCATTTTCTTTCATTTCATTTCATGACTCTTACCATGCAAGGCGTCGCGCTTCTCCCTTCACTACCATTTGTGTCGAGAAGTCTTTAAAATTATTCAATACAACATTTTTGAATTGATGCATTTATTGGAGATTTTTTGGTCAGAATTTGTTCAATAGTTTTTTCATACTTTTAGATGGTTTTGGCCTCATGTGTACATATGACGTATGAGCAAGGGCCATGTAGGATGGGAGACCCGGATTCAAAATGGCGAAGTTCACTACAATTCTACAAAATGTTGTGGAGCTCATATGTACATGAGGAACACATGCACAAGTGTGCATACCATGCTTTAGCCAACTTCTTCCCAATCCTCCTTATAAATATATATGTTGTGGAGCTCATAAGTTCATAAGAAAGTTGCTATCATGTCACAACAGAAAAATGACTCCATTGGTCATCGATGTCCACTTTACAATTACCTTTCCACTCATGAGATCCATACATTATGTTTAGACGTGGTTTGGGAATTAATTATCTATTTCTTCATAGGTAAGATCGTCAAAGAGGACAAACATAATGAGTGATAATATTTTTGGCCAAAAACCTAGCATGAAGCTTAGTATTCTTAGGATTTTTTCATAAACGTTTGTTTTTGAGATATCATAAATAAGAAACCATTTTACAAACTTCATCACCTGAAAAAATACCTTCTTTATTATTCCCTAAACAGAAATGGAAGAAATGTTTTGCAAAATCTATCATTCCATGGAGAGAATTAAATATGACTGCACATGTTCAGCACAACAACGTTAATAACAACACATAGTTTGTTTGACCATATGATAAAAGTCTCCCTAATAAGAGTAATAAAAATTCTTAATTACGCACACAATGAGGCTTTGAGGTGAAGTGAAAAGGAAGTGTGTTGTACACCTAAGATTATATGAAATTGAACCTTCAACATAGGGGTTTTCAAGAAATTTGTTGTATTTGCGAATTCCCCGTATAGCTTTCCTTTGATTTAATACCCATTGGTCACAATCGTCTTTTACGCTCACCCAAATCATTCGAAAAAAAAATTTAGTCAACGATCTTGTGGGTGGGAGGAACATGTGTTCCCACTAACCACATCATAGTTTTGGCCATTCAGAAAGAAGTGATTTGAAGAGCTAGGGTGACATAAGAAGGATTTACCCATGAATTTGATATCAAGTGCTATTGCAAAACAAATCACATGAAGCTTGGTCCTCGCTTCGAATTCCTCTATACAAATACATGGATTTTCTTCATGCAAAGTTCAAATTATTTCAAAGGAAATGCGCATGAACTAAGAAAAAAATAAATTCTGGTTATTTATTTGAAAATATTTCAGAAACGATATTTGGAACATAAATACGGGCCAATGGGATTGATTAGAAATAGAAGACCCCTTGTAATCTGTAGTGGCTTCTACGACTGGAAACCACAAGGTGATTATGTACAAATGGAATCATTTTCCACTTAGAATATTTCTCTTCCGAACGTTTGATAAAACCTCTACTTTATGAGTGAAGTACCAAAAGAAGGATTTCATGATGTATGAATAAGTATATTGTCTAAAGAAATCACTTGAATTCCTTTCCTTGCATAAGTAGGTAGCAATTATATTTTATCATAGAATTGAATAAATATAAATGAAGAGATTATTTAAATGTTATGATTGAAATAGCTGTTACTACCTATTTAAGGAGAAATACATTGAAGTAATTGTTTTTTTTTCATTCAGGAATAAACATTTCTATACTAAATATATCTAAAGATAAGATTTTTTAATTCTTACGATGTCACAAATATCTTGTGAAATCTTAAAATATGAATCATTCTGAACTCTCATATACAAATGTTGTAAGTATAAGAAAGTTCTAAGTAGTTAAGATTTTATTTTGCG
Organism: Penium margaritaceum; assembly: GCA_023375785.1. Lineage (NCBI taxonomy): Eukaryota > Viridiplantae > Streptophyta > Zygnematophyceae > Desmidiales > Peniaceae > Penium > Penium margaritaceum. The sequence continues at coordinate 387,427 of SZWC01000419.1, forward strand.
CGATGAGTGCCAGTTGGGTTGAGTGGGGCTCACTTTCTTGTGGGCGGTTGGACAAGATGAGTTGAGGGTAAGAGACCCTCATGCACCGTGGTTTTTCTTAGTCGACGAAGGATTCCGTCCAATCATTTGAAGATAAAGTATCAAGATTAGATTGTAACATAATCAACATAGAATAACAATAGTTGTGAAGAAGAACCACTGAAGTTGAAGGTTTTTATGCCATATTAGCCATTTGCAAGAAATTTAACACTTCATGCTATGTAAAGGCTTTCAAGACTCCCTAACGTTTTCTATTAAGAATATTCATATTTTACAAGGGAAAAATGAGAAAACGTAGTTTGATTGTGTTTCATGTGATGTAGCATCCACATGGTGACGTTAGCTTCTTCTATGAACATTCTTGCGTGGTTTATCAATGCTTGAGGGGATTGTTTGCTTTTTCATAGGGGATCCAGACCTCCCCATACAGTGAAAGGGAACTTACCAAGGGGGACTTGCACACGGCCTTATAGGAACTCACACTAAATTAAAATCTCAAAACCCCAAATGCCATTTGGGTTTGATGGAATTTCACATGACCACAACAAAGGATTGGTTGGCTTTGTTGTCCTGCGAGGACCTTTGGTGTGCCTACGAATGCTTGTACATTTGATGAGAAATGAATTTAGAAGCTTTGATTGTACTACAAGAATACAAAGTACAATAATACTATGTAAAAGCTCTGTAATAGCATATGAACAACTTAGCAGCAAAAACGTGACAGAGCCTAGCTCAAACTAGGCGCAACGTCTTGGTAGGCATCCAGCCTTGTAGCAAGAATCTTGGCCTGTCAATCGTCTTTCGGGTTAAAAGGACTTCAGGTAGTCTGGAAATCACCTCCCCACGTTGGCACACTTCAGCCAGAGTATGTGGGTTGTCAGAGGGAACCTCCAAGAAACTCCAGTAGCACCAGGATCAAAGTCTGGTACTCAGACCAAGTGGTTTGCAAACGTGCAGAATAGTTGATGCTGATACAATGGAGTTGGAGAGATTGGAATTGGTTGCTGGAGCCACAACTGTTGCTGTCTTTTATATTGCTACTCTACCCGGTAGTAGTCCTTGGGGTCTAAGCTGCTTCACCGGAGGTGCTGGTCCTGGCGTCCCAGCCGCTAATGTAGTAATGTATCGTCCAACATTGGAAGTGATGATGATGATGATGTAGTGAATCCTCCAAGAGGTCTTATGTGATCTAGAAGATTGTGTTGATGTCTATACAATGGCTCACACCAAACTTGTAAGCTTTGTACTCTCTAAGATTACGTCATACGAGACAGTTGCCGAGTTGTCAAACTTTGGAAATCACTCCAGTAAGTTGGCCGAGGTACTTCCACCTTTTTTGGGCACACCAACCCATTTGTACACGTCCAGGGCTTGAACATGCCCTTAAGGACTAAAAAAACTAGGACTATTCTAGCCTGTATAGTGGAAACTTTCCCATAGGAAAATTCCCAGTGAATCATGGTAAAATGAGTAGATTCACGTGGACCCTTCCAAAAGTGAAACCGAATGCACCGTGCTGAAGCCGAAATCTACTGTGGTTATTGTCTCACCTTAATAGGGTTATGGTTTGATTACGGGTTTGGGAAGTCAACTTGAGGGTTTGTGCGTAGTTGAACGAAAGACCGTTGTTTCACTCGATTGCAAGGGAATAATTGCCCCTCTTTTTTTAATACAAACCCCAAGAATGATAAAGGATTCTATACCTTACGTGGGCTTGGCGTGTGAAAAAATGGAGAACCCTAAATTTTAGTAAGTTTGTTGTGTTAAGAAGAACATGGTAGTTATTCCCCTAAAATTATTGGGTGAGAGAAACAATTATAAGGGGATTTACCATACCCCAGCTTGCTTCATTTGATAAGTGACGCAAACCACAAATCGAGCATGCTGAGTGGTGTGTGCGAGCATTATTAGTCAAACCCCTAGGTGAGGGGATCTTGTATTTCACGAGCCATGTAGGGCATTAATAACCTCCTCACAACTACGATAGAAAATATATTTTGCCCTAAGAATAATGTTTCCCATTCAATGAGTATTTGTTTCACTTTATGTCCGAAGGAACATGTGATTATGGTTCTCCAATGCACTACACAACATCATGAAGTTAATAGAAATGGATATCAAAAAGTAAAAATCATAATACTAGCAAGTGATAAATAGAAATTCAACTCAAAGATATGTATGATGATAAGAATGGATAAAATATATAGTTTGATGAGACCATTTTACTCATGATATAAATGATTTTCTAATCAGTTTCATGATGTCTTATGAAAACTACTTGGATTAGAATCATGCAATGGAAAGTTCAGTATTTTGGCATAAAATGCATATAGAATATCCATTATGTATGTTTCTTACATGTCATAGGAAGCTATTTCCCTAATAAAACGTATTTTGTAGCTGTAATTGCTCATATTCATGTCTATATTTTCAAACATTTTTGCAACGGGCTGAGTCTCCAGCTCCTGCTTTGAAGTCGTTGTTGGAGTTCACAGAATGGCGTTCTCAGTCCGCGTCAGGGGTTTTCCCCCCTTTGCGAGACTGAGGGGCAATCGTCATCAACGACCCAGAGCACGGAGACTCGAATATTTCGAGGCTCCGGAGGCACATTTCCATTTTTACCTAACCCCCTCGTTCTGGGTCCAAAACGAGGGGATGTTACCTCGAACTCGTGAGTTTGCACGAGTGTTCCGGTTTAGAAACTAGCAGTTTGTCCTAAATAAACTCGAGTTTCCATTTTGACACGTCGGCGTGAAATCGTCGCGTGCAAGGCACGATCGGCAATTTCGCGCCGACTCTTCTCGTGCGCTCCTCGCTCCTCACTCCTTGCTCTATCCCTCGTATTCGATTGCACTCGCAAGTGAGGTGGGCGAGCGAGGACGAGGGCACGAGGCCACGAGGCCTCGGCCCTCGAGGCCTCACGGCCTCCTGGTCACTGATCGAGCCACCAGCTCGATCGGCGGCCGATGGCTCGCCTGCGGGTGGCCGGCCGGTCACTTGACCGGCCGCCGGCCACACAGCCGATAGGCCGCCGGCCGGCCGGTAGCCAGCGGATGGCTGGCCACCGGCCAACCCTTGCAATAGCGATGGGTGGCTTGCGGCCACCCCCTCGCTATCGCGAGGTGGGAGGGCCAAACTGGCCCTCCCGCTACATTCCTCCCCACTTATTATGAACCGTCCTGGTTCATGACCAACAAGTGAGAATGCCAGGTAGTGAGTTGTCAAAATTGTGAAAGAAAATTAATAATTTCAATCACCAGCTAAACATGAACACGTGCATGGCACTTGGACCTAAGCTGTAGCTTGTCCTTCAGCACGGCTAGCGGCCTCCCCCCTTTAGGCTGGAGCGTCCGTGCGACAACCATGTTGGGCTTCCCCAACCTCATCTGGTTGCTGTCCATGAATGCTGCCCTGTGGGAATGTTGTTCACTTTTTCCGCGTTCAGGTGGTACCTCCTGCCACGCATCGATCTGTGCGAGCTGCAAGCTCGCTCCAGTACTCGTTGACCACCCTTGTGGGCAACCGAGATTCGGGCTCCCATGAATTATGTTCGGGTCCACAACCGGCCTAATGAAAGAGGTACTGACAACGCACGACCGAAGAGTACGCTCTCGGTGCTGGAGTAGGCGAAGGACCTCGTATTGGCTGTCGGCAGCCAGGACTGCTGGCGGTGGCTAGACGGTTCCTTCTGCCGTGTATGGAGCCAGCAAGCTCACATGAAACACGTCATGTATCTTCATACTCGGCGGAAGTAGCAATCGGTATGCCACTGGCCCGATGCGTGCCACAATGGGAAATGGCCCAATCCACTTCGATAGAAGTTTTCTTGCCCCTGGCGACTTCAGCCAAAGGTTTTTAGTGCTAAGCAACACTTTGTAACTGATGTCAAACGACACCTCTCGGCGACCTTTGTTGGCATATGCCTTTTGTCGCTACCGAGCTGCTTGAAGGTGTCCCTTCGCCTCCTGTAACAAGGAGTCGATGCGCTCAACAAACGCTTGAACGGAAGAAACCTGCCCTCCTGTACTCCCACTCTTCACCAATGAAGAGGGTACCACTGGATGCCGACCACTGTTCAACACGAACTGTGTGAAGTGTGTGGACGCGTTCATCGAGTTGTTCACCGCAAACTCTGCTAGTGCTAGGAATTCGTCCCAATCATGCATGGCAGGGTCCACGTACATGCGAAACATCTGCTCTAGAGTGCGATTCATGCGCTCTCTTTGTCCATCTGTTTGAGGGTGAAACGCTGTCAACATTTGCGACTCGCTGCCGAAGTACTCGTGCATCTTTTGCCAGAACTTACTAGCAAATTTTAAATCTCGATCAAAGATGATGCGCAACAGCACGCTGTGGTACTTCACGACACCCTCAAAGAAAAGACGAGCGGTCTCCTCTGCGTTCACGTCAGTGGTTGTATGAATGAATTGTGTCATCTTCGTCAGAAGATCCACAACCACTAGTATTGCATCGTGGCCACGGGCCGTGTCCGGAAGACCAGAAATGAAGTCCATGCTGACGTACTCCCATGGAGTCCCAGGAATGGGAAGCTGTAGGAGGAGTCCCGCGGGCTTTTTGTTACTAGCCTTATTCCAAAGACATGGGTCGCATGTCATGCAATACTTACGAACATCGACACTCTATCCTGGCCACCAATAGTGGTATGAGAGTGCCTGTTCGGACTTTCAGGGTCCCACATGACCTGCGACCGGCATGTCGTGGAACTAGGAGATAACCTTCGCTCGAAGGTCTCCCGAGTTTGGCACAACACCTTGTTCTCCGTGCCAGAAGATTCCTACGGCCTCCACCAAGCCGTACTTGTCCAGATTTCGAGAGTCTTGAAACCAAGAATCCACACAGTATCCCATCCGGATCCTGTTTACAAAACCGTTGTAATGGATAATCTCTTGTGGTGGTTGCCGCAGAGGTGCAGGGGGGTGTGGTGGATGTACGGTTGCTGTTGCAATGGCCATAAAACACCCACTGACCTCGGTGGTTGCTTCAATTTCCACAGGCTGTCTGATTAGTGGATTGGCCACATTGTTGCGTCCTGGCCGATACTCCCATGTGAACGAGAATCGACTCAAGTATTCGCTCCAACGCGCCTGTCGTCTTGACAGGTTTGGTTGCGTTTGGAAAAACACCAATGGATTATGGTCGGTCACGACCGTCACACCCCCTTCAGCACCCATGAGGTAGCAACGCCACATGTTGAAAGCGTGTACTACCGCAACGAGCTCTTGATCCCCAGTCATGTACTACGTTTCTGAGGGAATGAGCTTCCGGCTCTCATACGCAACTGGGTGACCGTTCTGCATGAGGACGGCTCCAAGTCCTACTACCGACGCATCACATCGAACCTCCCACGGTTGCGATGGATCCGGAAGAGCTAGGACGGGCGCCGTGGAGAGAATCTCTTTGACCTTGAGAAAAGCGTTCTTGCAATCAGATGTCCATTCCCAACGCACGTCTTTTTTCGTGATCCTGGTTAGCGGTGCTACTAGGGTCGAATACCCTTGCATGAACCATCGAAAGTAGTTTGCAAGGCCGAGGAAAGACCGAATATGCCCAACATTTTCGTGGCGTGGCCAGTCCACAACGGTTTGAACCTTTCGTGGGTCGATGCGGATGCCGTCCTTACCAACGATGTGTCGAAGGTATTCGAGCACACCTTGTGCAAACTTGCACTTGCTCACTTTCGCATAAAATTTCTGAACCCGAAGGATTGCGAGAACTTCGCGCAGATGTTCTATGTGCTCTTTTATTGATTTGGAGAAAACTAGGATGTCATCCAGGTAAACCAAGACAAACTATCCGAGTTGTTTGGCGAATTTTTGGTTCATTTCTCCTTGGAAGGTTGCCGGGGCATTTCTAAGGCCGAAGCATAACACTCAGAACTGATAGTGTCCCATGTGCGTTTGAAACGCGGTTTTGGGTACATCATCGTCCGTGATGCGGATTTGATGGTACCCTTGAGACAAATCCAAGGACGAAAATACTTTTGCGCCTTGGAGTTGGTCAAAAAGGTCCTCAATCCGCGGTAAGGGGAATCGATTTTTCACCGTCAGCTTGTTCAACGCCCAGTAATTTACGCACATGCGTAAACCCCCTTCTTTTTTGTTCACAAAAAGGATCGGCACACCATACGGCGAGCTACTTGGCTCGATCCATCCTTTTGCAAGGTACTCTTTGATTTGGCATTCGGCCTCTCGCCTTTCTGTTGGACTAAGGCGATACATGGGTCTGAACGGAGGAGTCGCCTCCAGTTGTAGCGGAATCGTGTGGCCCATGTGCCTTTCTAGTGGAAGCCCAGCCGGTGCGTCTTGGAATACATTCGAGAACTCTGCCAATAAAGATCTGATCTCTTATGGCGTGTCTTCCGTCACGTCGTCCTCCACTTTCTGCAGCTGATCCAAAAAGTATCGACAACCTTGTCAAATACGTTTCTTGACCTGCATTGCAGACAAGCTGGCATGTACTTTGAGTCGGGTCGGTGATAATATCGTACTCAGAATCAACGTAAAGCGGCGTTGTCCTTTTCGGAGGATCAAACGCTTTGATTCAAAGCACATTAGAGCCTTGTTCTCAAGGAGCCAGGGATCGCCTAGCACCACGTCAAACGGGTCAAGAATGTTGAGTACCTTCAACGTGACACTCTGTGTGTATCCTTGAATACAAATTTTTGCTTTACAAGTACCGATCACGGGTACCGTACGGTTGTCACAGACAACAACTGCGCCATTCGATGACTCGTACTTCAGGCCAACCTGGCGGGTAAAGCCAAGGCTAACAAAAGAGTTGTCCCCTCCAGTGTCAGCAAGTACGTTCACTGGAGCACCAGCTAGGTGTCCTTTGAATTGCATCGTCATGTTGCCTCCACTCTTCCGAGTGAACAGACTCGACGACGGTAAGCCGAGTTTGTGATGAACACAGAATCTGTACGACCGGCGCCGCAACTCCCATGATTAACCCACTCGAGTCCACATGTTGTGGGCACGTGTGAATTCGGCCAGCACCTTCCGGTCTTAAAATTTGACTGGGTCGAAATCATCGACTAAAGATACTGCGAGTGTGATTGAACTCATCGCTTTTACGGAGTTTGCGTCAATCACTTTGTTACACAACTCTTGCACAGTGGTTGGGGTCGCCACCACTAAGCAGATTTGGTCATGCATCTCGTCTGGTCATGCAAGATTTACTAGGCAATGTCAATCAGCGAGTGTAGAATGAGGTTCAATGAGAGGGGAGAAAACAACGGAGAAATTTGAACTCGTCAAAAACTCAAATTGTTTAACATCCTCGTCTAAAAACATGAACTCACACACGTGATCCAATTTTACCTCTGAGTGGTCCCCATTGACATCACTCAGGGGTGGGGAAAACCCGCCCCATGGCCCTGTCCGTTACCAAGGCCAAGCCCATTGCCGCGACCGCGACCCTGTCCACGGCCTTGTCCGCGGCGTTCTGTTGCACCATCCCCACGAGGTGCTGCTGTTGCAGCTAGCGCCGCGGCCTCTTGTCCACCACCAGTAGCCTCAGGGCACTGAGCCCTAAAGTGGCCTGGCTGCATGCCGTTGTGGCAGAGCCCTTCGCGGAAGGCTGCGTTGCGACGCTCACGCGCCGCCTACAGCTCTTAATTCTCGCAGCTGCGCTTGTTGTTGGGAGCATTGTGTCCACCAACCTAGAGGGTTTGTAGGCTGCTTGCCCTTGGCCCCGCCTCGCTGTCCAACTGACCCACCAGCCCCTGTAGCGTCCATGCGCATGTCGCGACCATGCTGTGCACGCACGTTCGGCCGTGCATCAGAGTAGTGCTTCGGGTTCGCCGAGTACACTTTGCTCATGTAGTCGCGCAATGCCCTCCAACTTGTCCAAGCTTGGCCGGTTGGCTGTCGTGGTGGTCTTATCCTTCAGCTTCTCGCTGGCGAGACCATCACGCAAGTACTCTAGTAGCATGCACTCTCGGTACTTGAACGTCTGAGTCCCATTGCCCTCGGTGAAGCTTTCGGCTTCCTCCACGAGTGCGGTGAACTTGCTCAAGTAGGATTCGAACGAGATGCCCAGCTGCCTGAAGTCCTTGATCTTGTGGAAGGCGCGCTACGCCTCCTCACGTTGGGTGCACTTCTTGCGTATGATCATGCAGAAGGCTTCCCACGGCATGGGCTGCCACTTGAGGTGCGGCTGCTGCGCAGTCCATTCCTTGACCACGTACTTGAAGAGTTTGTCTTCAAGTCGCGTCATGGCAAGGTCGCCCCACTGACTGAGTGGAGCTTTGTGGACATGTAGAACGTGCTCCATGCGGTTCAGCCAGTCCTTCAGCTTCACGTTTTTTGGAAGATCTCCACACTGTGGAGGAAGGACGTGTTCATGACCGACCCCAAAGTCGTCGAGGTAGGCAAGTCGTCGCTGCCACCGGTAGTGGCATACGCAACTGCGGCTTGCTGCGCTTACTGCTGCATCCGCACCTAGGTCACGCTCTGCAATGCCTTGTCGAGGTCGTTGCATCGGCGGCTTGCCTCATGGGCGGCTAGGCGCTGCAACTGGCGATCATGGTCAAGGTTCGTGATGCTCTGCCCGACGTGGTCCAGCAGGTTGGCAAACACAAACTTGAGCTTTGATGTCGTCAGAGTATCGGCGATAACCTCTAGGGCCTCGCGTTGGCCGTGCACTTTACCCACTACAAGAGGGTATGGTTTGCGTACACGCCTCAAGGAGTCCCACCTTTCAGAGGAGACTATCCTCGGCGATGACGCCCGAGTGGGCGCTGCCCTGCCCCATCGCGGCCACATCGTAGGAAGGGGGGTCCGCCTTCATTCCTCCGAGTGGTGCCGTATCTCCACTGTCGGTGGTGATCTTCAGTCGGCCTGCCGCCTCAGCAACAAACTTCGCAAGCCTACGACGGCCATCGCGAATGGCCTTTGCGGTGTCATCGTCCGACTCGTTCTCGCAGGAACTTCCCGTGTGACTGCTTTTAGCACCCTTGCTGCTCTCGGCAGTCTCGCTACCGTCGGCAGCTTCAGGCGATGCGGCGGGCGCCTTTTCCTTCTCGAGCAATCGGTTCGAGTTCGCCGCATGACAATGGTGATGGTCGCGATCCTCATCGCCTTCGCCATCGTCTGCATCGTGCTCTTTGTCAGGGTCTTCCTCCAGAAGATCCTCCTCCATCACATCGTCCGTCGCATGGGGGTCGCTCATGTGCGCGTCAACGTGCTCGTCGAGCACCTTTGCAGCCTCCGCACGCTTCTCGGTGCCGCCGAAGCTGGCGTCGGTTGCCTTAGGCGGTACGATTGCCTTCGGCGGCACGGTTGCCTTAGGCGGCACGGTTGCCTTAGGCGGTAAGGTTGCCTTTGGGTTGGCAACCGTGTTCGCGGCGGCGGCTCCCAAAACTTGGAGTCTACCGAGGACGTGTGGTGAGAATGTCACCACCTTGCCCTTGTTGGCCTTAGACGGTCCGTCACTTGCCATCTTGTCGCTCGTGCAACTAGCTCGTGAAGGTCGTTGTGAGGATCACCCCACAAGGAGGAGGAATCGCCTCCTATTACATTGCTCTCACGATCGGTGAGGCGATTTCAATTCAAATTTCTATTTTCCTAGGCCGCCACGTCGGCATAAGGTCGTGGATATAGAAACTAGTCCTCCTAGAACGTGACTCACGGCACTTGGTAGCAACTAGGATCTAGGAAAACAGAAAATAAAAATACAAGGGAGTAACAAGAAGTGTGAGTACCGCTCACAAAACTAAGACAAAGAGCAAAAAGAGAAGCAATTACAAGGTGTAGAACAAAAAGACTACGTTTCTTCTTGTCTTCTTGTCTTCTTGTCTTCTGGTCTTCCTTGGTCTCTTCTTGCGTCTTCTTGTCATGTCGCGCGTCCCTTGGCGGGGTCCTCCTCAAGCCGGCGGCGTTGGGGGAGCCGCCAAAAGTCCCCAAGGTGTCGCCCTTCTTCTTTTTAGGGTGCTCTCAGGCCGTGAGAGTCCCTAAGCTTGGGGATGGACGCTGTTCCAATTTTTGGATGAAGGGGTTTTGAAGGAGCCTTGAAAATGGAGAGGATTTTATGGTTTTTCAGGGTGGGGACTCCCCACCCCGCCCCACAAAAATCTTCCTAACCCTCTGGAAGTGAGGAGAGGCTAGAAGAAAGAGTCTCCACCAAGTAGAGCTTTTTTCAAGCTCTCTAACACACTTTACGGCGCTTCAATCCATGAAGTGTAGATGCCGTAGTCCTTTCTGGCGTTTCTACTACTGCTTGTAGCTGCCGGCGGTGTTTTATCTATGTCGTAGCCGCCGTTTCCGTCAAACCCTTGGTCACGAGGGTCGTCTTGCTCTGAGAACCACTGTAACGGGCTGAGTCTCCAGTTCCTACTCTGAAGTCGTCGTCGTAGTTCGCAGAATGGCGTTCTCAGTCCGCGTTAGGGGTTTTCTCCCCTTCGCCAGACTGAGGGGCAATCATCATTAACGACCCAGAGCAGGGAGACTCGAATATTTTGAGTCTCCAGAGGCCCATTTCTGTTTTTACCTAATCCCCTCGTTCTGGGTCCAAAACGAGGGGATTTTACCTCAAACTCGTGAGTTTGCACGAGTTTTCCGGTTTAGAAACTCGCAGTTTTTCCTAAACAAACTCTAGTTTCCGTTTTGACGCGTCAACACGAAATCGTCGCGTGCGAGGCACGATCGGCGATTTCACGCTGACTCTTCTCGTGCGCTCCTCGCTCCTCGCTCCTCGCTCTATCCCTCGTATTCGCTTGTTCTCGCAAGCGAGGAGGGCGAGCGAGGACGAGGGCACGAGGCCACAGGCCTCGGCCCTCGAGGCGTCACGGCCTCCTGGCCGCCGATGGAGCCACCAGCTCGATCGGCGGCCGATGGCTCGCCGCCGGGTGGCCGGCCGGTCACTTGACCGGCCGCATGCCACCCAGCCGGTCGGCCGCCGGCCGGCCGGTAGCCAACGGGTGGCTAGCCACCGGCCAACCCTCGCGATAGTGAGGGGTGGCTTGCGGCCACCCCCTCGCTATCGCGAGGTGGGAGGGCCGAAGTGGCCCTCCCGCTACAATTTTCTTTTTCAAGTATTTTAGGATAAGAGAACTCAAATATTTGTTATTATTGCATTAATTTACACGTGTTTTTCATGATATTCTTACACATTTTCAGCAACTATTGTTATCGCCTTTGAGACATACAGATAAGGGAAATATCTTCAGAATTTGTTTTTATTTTGAGGGGTCATAGATGTTTAAGTGCATAATGTTTGCTAACAATGAGGTTCAAAGGATCTTTAAAATCCCAATGGAAAGGGAATTCATAGTTGATGTCAAGAAGGTGTGATTTACCGTACTGATCTTTGATTTCGATATTAATTGTTTTTTTTCTATGAAAGAAATCATGAATTTGACTACAGGGGCACATAAGTTCGTCGTATTTTGGAAACACAAAAATAATGGGTCAGACAAGTCAGTAGAATTTCATTAAGGGGACTTTGCCTCCGTGATCTAACTTGGACATGTGCAATGTTTGACGCTGGTCGGAGACTGTTCCAAAATTTCGAACACGGGCTGGATGCATGCAATAGGACACGTTAGTAATAACAGAAGAGGGGCGAGGGTGGGATCTGTGTTGCAAAAGGAAGGTGTTGGAAAGGAAGTTTCGGTGAGCTATCGACATACTCCAGTCCATTCGAGAGCTCTAAGCATGAATTTGTCTCAAAGTAAAGTATAGACATCGATGATACATGACAAGAAAAAGATGTTGATGGATGCCAACGTCCAGGCCGTCGATCCGTCCCTGGCTTCTTTTGAAACCGATGCATAAACCTCGAGCCGGTATCGACTAATCGAGGCCATCGAGTGTCGATATCGAGCACCCATCGCTCGATGTTGACGACGTCGTTGATGTCGAGATGATTTTTTTTAGTTTATCCTTGAAACCATTGATATCATGCAAATAGGACGTGGTTTCGTGCTTCGACTTTAACTGCCAGCACGAAATCGACTTGCCAATTGACAAGGCATGTCAGTTGGCGGTCGTGCGAGGACTGACTGCCGGTTCACATTTCTGGGGTCGAACCGACCCCGTCCCCAAAAAATCCCACCCAGACAGCTGAAGTTTGAAATCAAAGATACCATATCTCCCTTTTCGTTTGTTTTCGACAACACAAAATTAATAGGAAAACTCTACGAATCCAAAGTGCACCTTTAAAAATATTTTGGACCATGAAATCAAAGATCAGTACGGTATTTTACAAAAAATTGTTTAGGGTCTTAATAGTAATAATTCTGTTTTGGTGATGAATAAAATGTAATTGTATCTCGATTGAACTACTTTAAAGTGGAAAGTGATAATGATGGCTGCATAGATGTTTCATAACTTGAAACCTGAAAATCTGTGTTATTTTAACATGTGGTAACATGGTTTTGTATTTCAAATATTAAAATTTGAATTATCAGTTAAAAACTTGATTATACTGAATTCATCCACAATTCATCACGTGGGGAACTGTAGGAACTTTACAACTTATGTTAAAAGACATTGATTTGCCACCTTACATCTTTGATGATGAAGTTAACATGTAATCAATTGAGAGTTTTTTGGTTTGATATAGCTGATTCAGAAAATTCCACCAATTGTTTTGAACTTGACAATTTTCATTAAAAAATCTTTTTTGATCATTACTATTTTTATGGCAAATGAAAATATGTTCAGGAGATTAAACGTTACTTTTGACAAATGGGAAGGGCGCAAACTTTAGTACCTTAGGCTTTGGATGAGCTGAAAATTGCTTGAGTTGAAAACCCCCAGCTGTAAAAATTGAGATTCTTTAAAAATATCCGATAAAAAGTTTTTGGAGTAAAATATTGGGTTGATGGAGAAATTTCGTGACTTCGTGAAGGTGATTATTAAAAAAAATAGATTTCACATTGCATGGCGTTTCGAGTGTACGAAGGTGGAGCACTGTGTTCCCGAATTTTCAATTTTTTCAATTCCATAAGCTTTTGTTAACGCTCATATTGACCACATATCATGTTACTTTCAACTTTGCCAAATGAGTTATTTTAATTAGAATTCATTCTGTGAGACTTACATCCTCTTTGAGGCCCCGCCAGCAAGGTGCCTTGTTGGAGCTTGAACCTCAAAAATATCCACAAAGCTCAAATGTTCCGGAAACGGTTTTGGTGATGCGCTCTCTCAAAGGTTCTGTAGATGGCAAAAACATTTCCGGTCAATGGAGAGATTGATTGTTGAAGGAATATGGCTATTAATGGAGTAGCGCTTCGTTTTCCGATCAGTCTTCCTCTTCGAAATGTCGTCAGCTGCATGCTCAACGACGTTTCGCTGGGCCCCCCACTCCGCACTGTGGCAGCGGGTTGAGGGAAGGAAGGGAACCTTGTACCAGCGCCGTTGCTTGTCGCCTGGCTCCACGCGGTTTTCCCGACCTGCCCCACTTGCCGCTTCGTCCAACGACTTCGATTGCACCCTCACGAGTAGACCCCTCACCGTTTCCGAACCGCCGTTGTAACGACCAGCTCGACAGCTGCCGTCGAGGCACAAGGTAGAAGAGCAGGAGCCGCTACCCGACTACTTTGAGCAGTGCGGCTACCCGTACGCCACAGATCTCGGCAGCGTACTCTCCTCCACAGCTGTCGTTGCCCTATGCTACCAGTCGCGACAGTCGAACGGGATATGAATGCAGCCGTTGCCACCGCTGCGCGCGACACCGCGCGGCGCCAGCAACAGCAGCCGCAGGCTGCTGCTTCCGTCGACGCTGGGAGGTTGCAGCACGGCGAAGCAGTAGCACTACAGTTTTGGCAGGCTCCAGGAGGAAGCGCAGCAGCACACGGTGTCGCTGTGGCAGCAACCGCAGCTTTTTCGTCCGCAGGGAATAGGGGCAGGGAAGGGACTACACACTCAGCTGACCATGAGGAGTGCAGCCGCATCAGCGAAGGCAGGGAAAGACGCGACGGCGAGGACGACATGAGCTTCTACTCCAGCAATCAGTGTAGCAGGAGTAAGCAGCGGTGTTGCCTCAGCTGCCACGGTCCCCAAAGCGAGGCACAGGTGAACCCTGGTAGCAGCGGTCAACGCTGCCAAGAAATAGAGGAAGCGGGCAGGCGCGAGAGTAGTCTTGCCAGCGCCGCGGAGGAATGCAGACGAGAATGTGGGTGGCGTGGAATGTGCGCCACAGGCATGCGCCGAAGAAGGAAAGGTGCTTTCTCCGCGCATCACCCCCGGAGAGGATCAGGGGCCTACAGCACAACCACTGCTGGCTTGCGCCGCACAGCGCTCGGCAGTAGACAGCCGGTGTGGCGGTTCGCTGCTGTGGCTGCCATGCTGCTGCTGCAGCTGTGCGGAGGGGGTTGGCAACAGCAGCGGCCAAGCACTTGTCGCACAGGACGCTTGAACAGCAGCAAGTGCCTCTCCGAGTTTCCGTCTCTGGCGACGGGTGTGCCTCCTTTTGCTGCAGCGGTACCTGTCTATCCTTCCCACTGTGAGTTATGAGGCATGCTGCCTGTAGCGCTTCTGCTTTGGCCACCAGGTTCACCACCAGATTCACCACCAGATTCACCACCAGATTCACCACCAGATTCACCACCAGATTCACCACCAGATTCACCACCAGATTCACCACCAGATTCACCACCAGATTCACCACCAGATTCACCATCAGATTCACCACCAGATTCACCATCAGATTCACCGCCATCTGAAGTTCTGAGGTTCTGATTCACCCGCATGACGTTCAGCCAGACTCCATACAGTTTCTGGACATTCTTCATCATGCATGTAGCCACATGATGCACAAACCACCACCTGCTTGCACCCACACCACCTTCCTCCATAAGTGATGGCAATGCTGACGGCCACCAAGGACATCATCACCACTAAGGTCCTCCAAACGATAGTGCGGCTCGGGAATATCTCACATTTGGAGACCCTTACATCAACTGAGAGGGCGACTTGATGGAGCGGCTCTAAATGAGCGTGCGACTCACGGGGAAAAGGTTTCGTTCGGAGGACGGTGATTCACAACAACCGTCACTACCATTTTGATGTGGACCATAAGCACCTCATCACCATCACCATCACCATTGTCATCGTCATCGTCATCACCATCACCGTCACCGTCACCATCACCATCACCATCACCGTCACCATCACCATCACCATCACCATCACCATCACCATCACCATCACCATCACCATCACCATCACCATCACCATCATCATCATCACCACCATCACCGTTACCATCACCGTGACCATCACCGTTACCATCACCATCACCATCACCATCACCATCACCATCACCATCACCATCACCATCACCATCACCATCACCACCACCATCACCACCACCATCACCGTTACCATCACCATTACCATCGCCATTGCATCGCCATCCCCATCGAGATTGCCATCTTCATTGTCATGGCCATCGCCATGGCCATTGCCATCGCCATCGCCATCGCCATCGCCATCGCCATCGCCATCGCCATCGTCATCGCCATCGCCATCGCCATCGCCATCGCCATCGCCATTGCCATCGCCATTGCCATCGCCATCGCCAACGTCATCACCATCCCATCACCATTTCCATCGCCATTGCCATTACCATCCCATAATCATCACCATCACTCCTCGTGATGGTCGTCGTCACCCTCCTCACACTCCTCGTCGTCACCCTCCTCACACTCCTCGTTATCATCGTCGTCACCCTCCTCACAACCTTCTCCTCACTCTTCCTACCCTCCGCTTCCCCCACCACTCCTCCCTCTCCCCCCCTCTCTCTCTCCGTCTCCCTCTCTCTCTCTCTCTCTCTCTCTCTCTCTCTCTCT
>SZWC01000420.1:0-71977 GCA_023375785.1 Penium margaritaceum
GCTTGTAAGCGGTTGCGAGTCGATGCAAGTGGTTGCAAATGGTTGCGAGTGGTTGCGAGTGATTGCGAGTGGTTGCGAGTGGTTGCGATTGGTTGTGAGTGGTTGTGAGTGGTTGCGAGTGGTTGCGAGTGGTTGCCAGAAGTTGCAAGTGGTCGGAGTGGTTGCGAGTGGTTGCGAGTAGTTGCAAGTGGTTGCGAGTGGTTACGAGTGGTTTCCTGGCAATGCATAGCAATGCCAAGCAATGCCTGGCAATGCCTTGCAATGCCTGGCAATGCCTGGCAATGCCTGGCTCTGCCTGGGCAGTGCCTGGCAATGCGTGGGAATGCCTGGCAATGACTAGGCAATGCGTGGCCATGCCTGGGTAATAACTGACAATGCCTGGCAATGCCTGGCAATTCATGACAATGCCCGGCAATGCCTGGCAATGCCTCAGAAATGCCTGGGCAATGCCTGGGCAATGCCTTGGTAATGCCTGGACAATGCTTGGCAATGCTTGGGCAATGCCTGGCAATGCTCAGGCAATTCCAGGCAATGCTTGGCAATGCCTGGGAAATGCTTGGCAATGCTTGGCAATGCCTGGCAATGCCTGGTAATACGTGGCAATGTCTTGGGAATACCTGGGCAATGCCTGGCAATGCGTGGGAAATGCCTTGAAATGCCTAGCAATGCCTGGTAATGCCTGGAAAATTCCTCGCAATGCTTGGCAATGCCTGGCAATGCCTTAACAATGCTTGGCAATGCCTGGCAGTGCCTGGGAATGCTTGAGCAATGGCTGGCAATGCTTGGCAATGCTTGGGCAATGCCTGGCACTGCCTAGCAATGCCTGGCATTGCCCAGGCATTGCCAGGTATTGCCCAGGCATTGCCCAGGCATTGCCCAGGCATTGCCCAGGCATTGCCAGGTATTGCCCAGGCATTGTGAGGCATTGTCAGGCATTGCCCAGGCATTGCCAGGAATTGGTTTGCATTACCAGGCATTGCGTGGCATTGCCCAAGAATTGCTAGGAATTACCCAAGCATTGCTAGGCATTGCGAGACATTGCCAGGCATTGCCCAGGCATTGTCGAGCATTGCCGAGGCATTGCCAGACATTGCCAGGCATTGCCCACGCATTACCAGGCATTGCCCAGGCATTGCCAGGCATTGTCAGACATTGCCAGGCATTGCCCAGGCATTGCCAGGCATTGCCAAGCATTGCCAAGCATTGAAAGGCATTGCCCAGACATTGCCAGGCATTGCCCAGGCATTTTAAGGCATTGCCAGGCATTGCCTAGGCATAGCCGGGCATTGCTCAGGCATTGCCAGACATTGCCAGGCATTGCCCAGGCATTACGAGGCACTGCCCAGGTATTGCCAGGCATTGCCAGACATTTTCAGACATTGCCAGGCATTGTCCAGGCATTGCCAGGCATTGCCGAGCATTGCCAAGCATTGCCAAGCATTGCCCAGGCATTTTCAGGCATTGCAAGGCATTGCCCAGGCATTTCTTGGCATTGCCGGGCATTACCCAGGCATAACCCAGGCATTGCAAGGCATTGCCAGGCATTGCTCAGGTATTATAAGGCATTGCCAGGCATTGCCCAAGCATTGCCGGGTATTTCCCAGGCATTGCCACGCATTGCCAGGCCTTGCCCAGGCATTCCCAGGCATTGCCAGGCATTGGTTTGCATTGCCAGGCATTGCCCGCGCATTGCCACGCATTGCCAAACATTGCCCAGGCATTGCCAAGCATCGCCAGGCATTGTCCAGGCATTGCCAGGCATTGCCCAGGCATTGCCAGACATTGCGAGGCTTTGCCCTGGCATTACCAGGCATTGCCCGGGCATTGGCAGGCATTGCGAGGTATTGTCAGACATTTCCAGGCATTGTCCAGGCATTGCCAGGCACTACCGAGCATTTCCAGGCATTGCCAGGCATTGCCTAGACATTGCCAGGCTTTGCCAGGCATTGCCCAGGAATTGCCAGGCATTCCCTAGGGATTACCAAGCATTGCCAAGTATTGTCCAGGAATTGCCACGCATTGCAAGGCATTGCTTAGGCATTGCCAGGCATTGTCCAGGCATTGCGACGCATTGCCAGGCATTCCCCAGGCATTGCCAGGTAATGCCTGGCATTCCCCAGGCATTGCCCAGGCATTGCCAGGCATTACCCAGGCATTGCCAGGCATTGCCGGGCATTGCTAGGCATTACCCAAGCATTGCCATGCATTGACAAGGCATTGCCAGGCATTACCAGCCTCGCCAGGCATTGCCCAGGCATTGCTAGGCATTTCCCAGGCATTGCCAGGCATTGCCCGGGCATTGCCAGGAATTTCCCAGGAATTGCCAGGCGTTGCCATGCATTCCCCTAACATTACCAGGCATTGCCAGGCATTGCCAGGCATTGCCAGGAATTACGAGGCATTGCTAGGCATTGCCCAGGCATTGCCATGCATTGCCCAGGCATTGCCATGCATTGCCTAGGCATTGCCAAGCATTGTCCAAGCATTGCTAGGCATTGCCAGGCATTGTCCACGCATTGCCACGCATTGCCAAGCATTGCCCAGGAATTGCCAGGCATTGCCCAGGGATTTCCAGGCATTGCCTGGCAATGCCCAGGCAATGCCAGGCATTACCAGACAACGCCACGCATTACCCAGGCATTACAAAGCATTTCCCATGCATTGCCAGGCATTTCCCAGGCATTGTCAGGCATTGCGAGGCATTGCCCACGCATTTCCAGGCATTGCCAGGCATTGCTAGGCATTGCCAGGCATTGCCAGGCATTGCCCGGGAATTGCCAGGCATTGCCCGAATTTGCTAGGTATTGCCAGGCATTGCCCAGGCATTTCCAGGCATTGCCTTGGCATTACTAGGCATTGCGAGTCATTGCCGAGCATTGCCTAGGTATTGCCACGCATTGCCCAAGCATTGCCATGCAAGCGAGGCATTGCCCAAGCATTGCTACGCATTGCCTAGGCATTGCCAGGCATTGCCTAGGCATTACCTAGGCATTGCCAGGCATTGCCCCGGCATTACCA
Source organism: Penium margaritaceum (assembly GCA_023375785.1). Classification (NCBI taxonomy): domain Eukaryota; kingdom Viridiplantae; phylum Streptophyta; class Zygnematophyceae; order Desmidiales; family Peniaceae; genus Penium; species Penium margaritaceum. Next base: position 3,019 of record SZWC01000420.1, read on the forward strand.
GGCATTGCCAGGCATTGCTAGGCATTGTCCAGGCATTGCCAGGCATTGTCCAAGCGTTGCTAGGCATTGCAAGGCATTGCCAAGGCATTGCCAGGCATTTCCCAAGCATTGCCAGGCATTGCCCAGGAACTGCAGGGCATTGCCAGGCATTGCCAGGCATTGTCACGCATTGCTTGGCATTGCCAAGCACTGCCAGGCATTGCTTAGGCATTGCCAGGTATCGCCCACGCATTGCCAGGCATTGCCCAGGAATTGCCAGGCATTGCCCAAGCATTTCCAGGTTTGCCCAGGCATTAATAGGGATTGCCCAGGCATTGTCAGGCATTGCCCAGGCATTGCCCACGCGTAGCCAGGCATTGCCCAGGCATTGCTAGGCATTGCGATGCATTGCGAGTCATTGCCGAGGAATTGTAAGGCATTTCCCAGGCATTGATAGACATTACTTGGCATTGCAAGGCATTGCCAAGCATTGCCGAGGCGTCGCTAGGCTAGGCATTGCCCGGGCATTGCCAGGCATTGCTCAAGGTTTTCTAAGCATTGCCGATGTGTTGCCAGGCATTGCCCGGGCATTGCCAGGAACTGCCAGGTATTGCCTGGCATTGCTAGGCATTGCCAGGCATTGCCCACGCATGGCCCAAACATTCCCAAGCATTGCCAAGCATTGCCCAAGCATTGCCAAGCATTGCCAGGCATTGCCAGGCATTGCCAAGCATTACCAAGGCATTGCCACGCATTGCCAAGCATTGCCATGCATTGCACATGCATTTCTAGGCATTGCCACGTATTACCAGGCATTGCCCAAGCATTGCCAGGCATTGCCCAAACATTGCCAAGACATTGCCACGCATTGCAAAGCATTGCTAGGCATTGCCAGGCATTGCCAGGCATTGCCAGGCATTGCCCAGGGATTGCCAGGCATTGCCAGACATTGCCCAAGCATTGCGAGGCATTGCCCAAGCATTGTCACGCATTGCCCAGGATGTCCCAGGCATTGACAAGCATTGCCAGAAATTATCAGGCAGTAGCCATGCATTGCGAGGCATTGCCCGGGCATTGCCAATCATTGCTTGGAATTGCAAGGCATTGCCTAGGCATTGCTAGGCGTTGCCCAAGCATTTTCCAGGCATGCCAGGCATTGGTCAAGCATTTCGAGGCATTGCCCCAGCATTGCCAGGCATTGCGAGGCATTGCCTAGGCATTACCAGGCATTGCTCAAGCATTGCCAGGCATTGCGTGGACTTGTAGAGGCATTGCCTGGCATTGCCCAGGCATTGCCAGGCATTGTCCAAGCATTGCCAGGCATGGCCAGGCATTGCCCTGGCATTGCGAGGCATTGCCCAGGCATTGCCAGGCATTGCCAAGCATTGCTAGGCATTGCCATGCATTGCCTGGCATTGCCCATGCATTGCCAGGCATTACCCAGGCATTGCCAAGCATTGCTTGCCATTGCCAGGCATTGCCAGGCATTGCCCATGCATCGCCGAGCATTTAAAGGCATTGCCAGGCATTACCAGGCATTGCGAGGCATTGTCCAGGCATTGCTAGGCATTGCACAGGCATTGCCAGGCACTTCCTGGCATTGCTAGGCATTGCTAGGCATTTCCTAGCATTGCCAAGCATTGCCAGCCATTGCCCAAGCATTGCTAGGCATTGCAAGGCATTGCCAAGCATTGCCAAGGCATGGCCAGGCATTTCTGAGCATTGCCAGGCATTGCCTAGGCATTACCAGGCATCGCTAGGCATTACCAGGCATTGCCCAAGAAATGCCTGGCATTGCTAGGAATTTGCCAAGCATTGCTAGGTATTGCCCAAACCTTGCCAGGCGTTGCCCAGGCATTGCCAGGCATTGCCAAGGTATTGCCTAGGCATTGTTAGGCATTGCTAGGCATTGTTAGGCATTGACAGGCACTGCCAGGCATTGCCTAGGCATTGCCAGGCATTGCCGGGCATTGCTAGGCATTTCTCAGCATTGCCAAGCATTTCCAGGCATTGCCCAAGCTTTGCCACGCATTGCCCAGGCATTGCCCAGGCATTACCAGGCATTGACCATGCATTGCCAGGCATTGCTTGGCATTGCCAGGCGTTCCCCTAGCATTGCTAGTCATTGCCAGGCATTGCCCATGCATTGCCACGCATTGCCATGGATTACCCAAGCATAGCTAGGCATTGCCCAAGTATTGCCAGGCATTCCCAGGCATTGCCAAGCATTTGCCAGGCATTGCCAGGCATTGCGAGGCATTATCCAAGCATTGCCAGGCATTTCCAGGCATTTTCCAAGCATTGCGAGGCATTGTACGGGCTTTACCCAAGCATTGCCGTGCATTGCTAGGCATTGCCAAGCATTGCCAGGCATTGGTAGGCATTGCCAGGCATTGCGAGGCATTGCCCAGGCATTTCCAGGCATTGCCAGGCATTGCATAGGCATTGCCAGGCGTTGTCCACGCATTGCCAGGCATTGCCTGGGCATTGCGAGGCATTGCAAGGCATTGCCAGGCATTGCCCAGGCATTGTCCAGGCATTGCCAGGCATGGCCAGGCATTGCCCAGGTGTTTCCAGGCATTGCCAGGCATTGCCAGGCATTGCCAGGCACTGCCAGGCATTGACAGGAATTGCAAGGCATTGCCAGGCATTTCCACGCATTGTCCAGGCATTGCCAGGCATTGCCTGAGCATTGCAAGGCATTGCCACGCATTGCCAGGCATTGCCAGGCATTGCTAGGCATTGTCAGGCATTTCCAGGCATTGCCAGACATTTTCCAAGCATTGCGAGGCATTGCCGGGCATTGCCTAGTATTGGCCAGGCATTGCCACACATTACCCAAGCATTGCCATGCATTGCCAGGAATTACCCAAGCATTGCCATGCATTGCCCCGCATTGCCAGGCATTTCCAGGCTTTGCTAGGCATTGCCAGGCATTGTCTAGGCATTGTGTACGCATTGTCAGGCATTGCCAGGGCATTTCCCAAACATTACCCAGGCATTGTCTAAGCATGTCCCAGGCATCGCGAGGCATTGCCCAAGAATTGCTAGGCATTGCCCAGGCATTGCAAGGCATTATTCAGGTATTGCCAGGCATTACCAGGCATTGTCCAGGCATTGCTAGACATTGCCAAGCATTGCCCAGGCATTGCTAGGCATTGCTAGGCATTGCTAGGTATTCCCCAGGCATTACTAGGCATTTCCAAGCATTGCCAGACATTCCCCAGGCATTGCCATGCATTGCTAGGCATTGCCCAGGAATTGCGAGGCATTGCCAGGCATTGCCCAGACATTGCCAGGCCTGCCCAGGCATTGCCAGGCATTGCCCAGGCATTGCCCAGGCATTGCCAGGCATTGCTAGGCATTGCCAGGCATTGCCCAGGCATTGCCAGGTATTTCTTGGCATTGCTGGGCATTGCTTGGCATTGCCAGGCATTGCTAGGCATTGCCCAAGAATTGCCAGGCATTCCCCAGGCATTGCCAGGCATTGCCCACGCATTGCCAAGCATTGCCAGGCATTGCTATGCATTGCCAGGCATTGCCCAGGCATTGCCAGGCATTGCTTGGGCAATGCCAGGAATTGGAAGGCATTGTCCAGGCATTTCCAGGCATTTCCCAAGCATTTCCAGGCATTGCCAGGCATTGCCAAGCATTGCCCAGGCATTGCCAAGCATTGCCAGGCATTGCCCAGGCATTGGCAGGCATTGCCAAGGCATTGCCGGCCATTGTCATGCATTACCCAGGCACTGCCAGGCATTGCCCAAGCATTACCAGGCATTGCCCAGGAATTGCCGAGGCATTGCCAGGAATTTTCCAGGCATTGCCAGGCATTGCCATGCATTTCCAGGCATTGCCCAAGCATTGTCAGGCGTTGCTTAGGCATTGCCCGGCATTGCTAGGCATTGCCAGGCATTGCCCAGGCATTTTCGCGCATTGCCAGACATTGCCCAAGCATTGCCAGGCATTGCTAGGCATTACCTAAGCATTGCCAGGCATTGCCAAGCATTGCCAGGCATTGCCAGGCATTGCCCAGTCATTGCGAGGCATTGTCCAAGCATTGCCAGGCATTGCCTAGGCATTGCCACGCATTGTACAAACATTACTAGGTATTGCGTAGGCATTGCCAGGTATTGCCTGGTATTGCCAGGCATTGCCCACGCATTGCCAAGCATTGCCCGGGCATTGCCAGGAATTGCCCAAGCATTGCCGGGCATTGCACAGGCATTGCTGGGCATTGCGAGGCATTGCGCAGGCATTGGAAGGCATTGCCCGGGCATTTCCAGGCATTGCAAGGAATTGCAAGGCATCGCTAAGCATTGCAAGGCATTGGCAGGCATTGTTAGGCATTTTCCAGGCATTGTCTAGGCATTGCTAGGCATTACCCAGTTTTTGTCACGCATTGATAATCATTGCCGAGCATTGCCCAGGCATTGCTCGGTATTGCCAGGCATTGCCACGCATTGCATAGGCATTATCAGGCATTGTCGGGCATTTTCAAGGCATTGCCAGGCATTGCCAAGGCATTGCCAGGCAGTGCAAGGCATTGCCAGGCATTGCCTAGGCATTGCCGGGCAATGCTTGGCGTTCCTTGGCATTGCCAAACATTGTGTGGCATTGCCCAGGCATTGGTAAGCATTACCCAAGCATTGGTAGGCATTGCCAGGCATTGCCAAGCATTACCCAGGCATTGCCAGGCATTGCTTAGGCATTGCACAGGCATTGCCAGGCATTGCCAAGCATTGCCCAGGCATTGCCAAGCATTGTCCAGGCATTGCGAGACATTGCCAGGCAATGCCCAGGCATTACCAGGCATTACACAAGTATTGCCAGGCATTGCCAGGCATTGCCGGACATTGCCGTCATTGTCCAGGCATTCCCAGGCATTGCCTAGGCATTGCCAGGCGTTGCCAGGCATTGCGAGGCACTGCTTAGGCATTGCCTAGGCATTGTCGGGCATTGCCATACATTGCCACGCATTGTCCTGGCATTGCCAAGGATTGCCCAGGCATTGCCATGCATTGCCAGGCATTGCCCAGGCATTGCCAGGCATTACCAGGCATTCCCAGGTATTGAAAGGCATTTCCCAAGCATTGCCAGGCACTACCCAGGCATTTCTAGGCATTGGTAGGTATTACCCAAGCATTGCCACGCATTGACCAGGCATTGCCAGGCATTGTCAGGCATTGCCCAGGCATTGCCAGGCATCGTCCAATCATTGGCAGGCATTGCCAGACATTGCCTAAGGATTACCAAGTATTGCCAGGTATTGTCCAGGCATTGCCACTCATTGCCAGGCATTGCCTACGCATTGCCAGGCATTCCACTGGCATTGCCAGGCATTGCCAGACATTGCTAGGCATTGCCCAGGCATTGCCAAGCATTGCCCGGGGATTGCCATGCATTGCCCAGGCATTGACATGCATTCCCCAGGCATTGCCAGACATTGCCAAGCATTGCCCACGCATTGCCACGCATTGCCAGGCATTGTCCAGGCATTGCCAAGCATTGCCAGGCATTACGAGGCATTGCCCAGGCATTGCCAGGCATTGCCAGGCAGAACCAGGCAACGATAGGCATTGCCCAGGCATTGCCAAGCATTGCCCATGCATTGCCAGGCATTGCCCAAGCATTTCCAGGCATTGCGAGGCATTGCCGAGGCATTTCCAGGCATTGCCAGGCATGACCCAGGCATTGCCAGGCATTGCCCAGGCATTGCTAGGCATTGCCCAGGCGTTGTCAGGCATTGCTAGGCATTGCCCAACATTACTAGACATTGCCACACATTTCCTAGGCATTTTCCAGGCATTGCCCGGGCATTGCCAGGTATTGCAAGGCAATGCCGAGCATTGCCTAGGCATTGCCACGCATTGCCCAAGCATTTCTAGGCAAGCCAGGCATTGCTCAAGGATTGCCACACATTGCCCAGGCATTGCCAGGCATTGCCCAGGCATTGCCAGGCATTTCCAAGCATTGCCTTAGCATTGCCAGGCATTGTTAGGCATTGTCCAGGCATTGCCAGGCATTGTCCAAGCATTGCCAGGCATTGCCACGCATTGCCTATGCATTGCCAGGCATTGCCCAAGCATTGCCAGGAATTGCCATGCATTGCTTGGCATTTCCAAGCATCGCCAGGCACTGCTCAGGCATTGCCAGGCATTGCCCAGGTATTTTCAGGTATTACCAGGCATTGCCCAGGCATTGCCCAGGTGTTGCCCAAGCATTGCCAGGCATTGCCCATGCGTTGCCAGGCATTACGCAGGCATTGTCAGGCATTGCCCAGGCATTGCCAGGCATTGCCCACGCATAGCCAGGCATTGCAGAGGCATTGCCAAGCATTGCGATGCATTGCCAGTCATTGCCAAGAAATTGTTATGCATTACTTAGGCATTGCCAGGCATTACTTGGCATTGCCAGGCATTGCCAGGCATTACCCAGGCATTGCCATGCATTGCTAGGCGTTGCTCAGGCATTCCTAGGCATTGCAATGCATTGCTAGGCATTGCCAGGCTTTGCCCAGGCATTGCCAAGCATTGCCAGGCATTGCCCAAGCATTGCCAGGCATTGCCAAGTGTTGCCATGCATTGCCAAGGCATTGCCAGGCATTGCCAAGCATTGCCAGGCATTGCACGGGTATTTCCAGGCATTGCCACGCATTACAAGGCATTGCCCGCGCATTGCCAGGCATTGCCAAAACATTGCCAAGACATTGCCAGGCATTGCCAAGCATTGCTAGGCATTTCAAGGCATTGTCCAGGCATTGCCAGGGATTGCCAGGTAATGCGAGGCATTCTCCAAGCATTGCCAGACATTGCCCAGGGATTGCCAGGCATTGCCAGACATTGCCCAGGCATTACTAGGCATTGCCCAGACATTGCCAGGCATTGCCATTGCATTGCCTGGCATTGCCCAGGCATTTCCCATGCATTGCCAGGCATTGCCAAAGCATTGCCAATCATTGCTTGGAATTCAAGGCATTGCCTAGGCATTGCCACGCATTGCCCAAGCATTGCCAAGCATGCCAGGCATTGGCCAAGCATTTTGAGGTATTGTCCAGGCATTTTCAGGCTTTGCCAAGGCATTCCCAGGCACTGCCCTGGCATTACCAGGCATTGACAGGCATTGCCCAAGCATTGCCAGGCCTTGCCTAGCACTGTCCAGACATTGCCAGGCATTGCTCAAGCATTGCCAGGCATTGCTAGGCATTGCCCAGGTATTGCAAGGCATTGCCCAGGCATTCCAAGGCATTGCCCAGGCATTTCCATGCATTGCCAGGCATTGCCCATGCATTGCCAGGCAGTACCCATGCATTGCCAGGCATTGCTTGCCATTGCCAGACATTGCCAGGCATTGTCCAGGCATCGCCACGCATTGCCGAGGCATTGCCAGGCATTGCCCAGGCATTGCCAGGCATTGCCCAGGCATTGCCTTGCATTGCACGGGCATTGCCAGGCATTGCTACGCATTGCAAGGTATTGCCTAGCATTGCCAAGCATTGCGAGCCATTGCCCAACCATTGCCAAGCATTGCCAGGCATTGCCACGCATTGCCAAGGCATTTCCAAGCATTGCCAAGCATTGCCCAGGCATTACCAGGCATCGCTAGGCATTGCCAGGCATTGCTAGGCATTGCCACGCATTGCCAGGCATTGCCATGCATTACAAGGTATTGCCAGGCATTGCGAGGCATTGCCCAGGCATTGCCAGGCATTGACCGGCATTGCCAGGCATTGCTAGGCGTATCCCAAGCATTTCTAGGCATTGCCCAGGCACTACCAGGCATTTCCTAGGCATTCCAAGGCATTGCCCAAGCATTGCCATGCATTACGTGGCATTGCCAAGCATTGCCAGGCATTGCCCAAGAATTTCCAGGCATTGCCCAGGCATTGCCAGGCATTGCTAGGAATGGCCAGGCATTGTCCATGCATTGCCTTGAATTGCCTAGCATTATCAGGGCATTTCCTAGGCATTGCCTAGGCGTTGCCCAGGCATTGCCCAAGCAGTGCCCAGGCATCGTCAGGCATTGCCCAAGCATTGCCAGGCATTGTCCAGACATTGTCAGGCATTGCCAGGCATTGCCCAGGCATTGCCAGGCATTGCCAGGCATTCCCACGCATTGCTAGGCATTGCCCAAGCATTGCAAGGCATTGCTAGGCATTGCCAGGCATTGCCCAGGCATTCCGAGGCATTGCCCAGGCATTGCTTGGCATTGCAAGGCATTGCTTGGCAATGCCAGGCATTGCTTGGCATTGCCAGGCATTGCCAGGTATTGCCGGGAATTGCCCAGGCATTGCCAGGCATTGCTTAGGGATTGCCAGGCATTGCCAGGCATTACCAGACATTGTTCACGCATTGTCAGGCATTGCCCAGGCATTGCCAAGCATTGCCAGGCATTGCCAGGCAATGCCCAGGCGTTGCCAGGCATTGCCCAGGTATTGCCAGGCATAGCTCAAGCATTGCGTGGCATTGCCAGGCACTGCCCAGGCATTGCCAGGCATTGCCCAAGCATTGCTAGGCATTCCCCAGACATTGCCAGGTATTTCTCAGGCATTGCCATGCATTGCCAGGCATTGCCCAGGCATTGCCAGGCATTGCCCAGGCATTGCCAAGCATCGCCAGGCATTGCCAGCATTGCCATGCATTGCCAGGCATTGCCCATGCATTGCCCAGCATTACCGAGGCATTACCAGGCATTGCCCAGGCATTGCCAAGCATTGCCAGGCATTGGCTGGCATTGCCCATGCATTGCCAGGCATTGCAAGGCAGTTCTCGGCATTTTCCAGGTATTGCCATGCATTTCCAAGCCTTACCAGGCATTGCCCAAGCATTGCCCGGCATTGCCCAGGCATTGCCAAGCATTCCCATGCATTTCCAGGCATTGCGAGGTATTGCCCAGGCATTCCCACGCATTGCTAGGCATTGCCTAGGCATTGCTAGGCAAAGCCACACATTGCTAGGCATTGCTGGGCATTGCCCAGGCATTGCCAGGCATTGCTCGGGCATTGGCAAGCATTGCCAGGCATTGCCAGGCATTACTTAGGCATTGCCAGGTATTTCCTAGGCATTACTAGGCATTGCCAGGCATTGCCATGCATTGCCATGCGTCGCTAGGCATTACCCATGCATTGCTAGGCATTACCCAGGCATTACCACGCATTACCCAGGCATTGCCAAGCATTTCCAGGCATTCGGAGGCATTGCCCATGCATTGCCAGGCATTGGAAGGCATTTCCAGGCATTGCCGAGGCATTGCCATGCATTGCCAAGCATTACCAGGCATTGCCAGGCGTTGCCGAGGCATTGCTAGGCACTGCCCAGGCATTGGCAAGCATTGTCAGGCATTGCCCCGGCATTGCCAGGCATTGCGAGGCATTGCCCAGGCATTGTGAGGCATTGCCACGCATTGCCAGACATCGTCCAGGCATTGCCACGCATTGTCTGAGCATTTCCATGCATTTCCAAGGCATTATCAGGCTATGCCAGGCATTGCCAGGCATTGGAAGGCATTACCAGGCATTACCCAGGCATTGCCTAGGCATTGCCAGGCATTACCCAAGCATTGCCAGGCATGCCAGGCATTGCCCAAGCATTGCCACGCATTGCGCAGGCATTGCCAGGCATTGCCACGCATTGCCGGGCATTGCCAAGCATTGTCCAAGTATTGCCAGGTATTACTAGGCATTGCTCAGGCATTACTAGGCATTGCCAAACATTGATAGGCATTGTCCAGGCATTGCAAGGCTCTGCCCAAGCATTGCCAAGCATTTCCAGCAATTTCCCACGCATTGCCCAGGCATTACAAGGCATTGCCCAGGCATTGCCAGGCATTACTTGGCATTGCCAGGCATTGCGAGGCATTGCCAGGCATAGCTTGGCATTGTCAAGCATTGCCAGGCATTGCTCAGGCATTGCCCACGCATTGCCAAGTATTGCCGGGCATTGCCCAGGCATTGCCATGCATTGCCCAGGAATTGCAAGGCGTTGCCCAGGCATTGCCAAGAATGACCCACACATTGATAGGCATTGCCCAGGCATTGCCAGGCATTGCCATACATTGCCATGCATTACCAGGCATTGTCAGGCATTGCTATGCATTGCCCTAGCATTGCCAGGCATTGCCAGGCATTTCCAGGCATTGCCAGGCATTGCACAGGCATTACCAGGCATTGCTCAAGCATTGCCAGGCATTGCCAGGCGCTGTCCAAGCATTGCCAAGCATTGTACAGGCATTTCCAGGCATTGCCGAGGCATTGCCGGGCATTGCTCAGGAATTTCCAGACATTGCCAGGCATTGCCCATGCATTGCCAGGAATTGCCAGGCAGTTCCAGGCATTGCCCAAGCATTGCAAGGCATTACCAGTCATTACCAGGCAATACGAAGCATTGCCCAGGCATCGCCAGACATTTCTCAGGCAATACCAGGCATTGCAAGGCATTGTCCAGGCATTGCCAAGCCTTGCGAGACATTGCTTAGGCATTGCCAGGCATTGCCAGGTATTGTCCACGCATTTGCAAGTATTGTCCAAGCATGCCAGGCATTTCCCAGGCATTGCAAGGCATTGCCAGGCATTTTCAGGCATTGCCAGGCATTGTCCATGCATTTCCAGGCATTGCCCGAGCATTGCCAGGCATTACCCGAGACATGCCAGGCATTGCTAGGCATTGCCAGGCATTACGTGGCATTGTCCAAGCATTTCCAGGCATGCCGGGCATTGTCCAAGCATTGCCACACATTGCTCAGCATTGTCAGGCATTGCCAGGCATTGCCAGGAATTGCCAGGCATTGCCTAGGCATTGCCACGCATTGCACAAGCATTGCCAGGCATGCCAGGCATTGCCCAAGCATTGCCAGGAATTGCCCAAGCATTACCAGGCATTGCCCAAGCATTGCCAGGCATTGCTCAAGCATTGCCAAGCATTTCCTGGCACTGCCCAGGCATTGCCAGGCATTGTCCAGGCATTGCTAGGCATTGCCAAGGCATTGCCAGGCATTGCTCAGGCATTGCCAGGCATTGCCACGCATTGCCTAGGCATTGTCAGGCATTGCCCAGGCATTTCCAGGCATTGCCATGCTTTGCCATGCATTACCCATGCATTGCCAGGCAATACCCAGGCATTAACAGGCATTGCCCCGGCATTGCCCATGCATTTCCTGGTAATGCCAGGCATTGCCAGGCATTACCCAGGCATTGCCATGCATTGCCAGGCATTAGCAGGCCTTGCCAGGCATTGTCCAGGCATTGCCATGCATTGCCCAAGGATTGCCAAGCATTGCCAGGCATTGCCCAGGCATTGCCCAGGCATTGCGAGGTTTTGCGAGGCACTACCCATGCATTGCAAGGCATTGCCAGGCATTTCCAGGCATTGCCAGGCATTGCCAGGCAGTGTCCAGGCATTGCGAGGCATTGTCCCGGCATTTCCAGGCATTGTCCAGGCATTCCCATGCAATGCCTGGTATTGCCAGGCATTGCTAGGCATTGCTAGGCATTGCCTAGGCATTGCCAGGCATTGTTCGGGCATTGCTAGGCATTGCCAGGAATTGCCACGCATTGCCTAGGCATTGCCAGGCATTTCTCAATCATTGCCAGCCATGCCAGGCATTGCCCAAGCATTGCCACGCATTTCGCGGGCATTGCCACGCATTGCCACGCATTGCCACGCATTGCCAGGCATTGCCAAGCATTGCCCAGGCATTGCCAGGCATTGCTCAAGCATTACCAGGCGTTGCCAAACATTAGCAGGCATTGTCCAGGCATTGCCAGGCATTGTCCAAGCATTGCCAGGCATTGCCAGGCATTGCCGAGGCATTGCCAGGCATTACCCAGGCATTTCCAGGCATTGCCCGTGCATTGCGAGGCATTATAAGGCACTGCCCAGGCATTTCCAGGTATTGCCCAGGCATTGCCAGGCATTGCTCAGGCATTGCTAGGCATTGTCCAGGCATTGTCAGGCATTGCCCAGGCATTGCCATGCATTCCCATGCATTTCCCATGCATTGCCAGGCAATACCCAGGCATTACCAGGCATTGCTCGGGCATTGCCAAGCATTGCCAGGCATTGCCCATGCATTGCCAGGCAATGCCAGGCATTGCCAGGCATTACCCAGGTATTGCCATGCATTGCCAGGCATTACTAGGCCTTGCCAGGCATTGCCCAGGCATTTCCAAGCATTGGCCAAGCATTATCAAGCATTGCCAGGCATTGCCCAGGCAGTGCCAGGCATTGCAAGGCATTACCTAGGCATTGCAAGGCATTGCCAGGCATTGCCAGGCATTGCCAAGCATTGTCCAGGCATTGCCAGGCATTGTCCAGGCATTGTCAGGCATTGCCCAGGTATTGCCAGGCAATGCTAGGCATTGCCAGGCATTGCTAGGCATTGCCAGGCATTACCCACGCATTGCCAGGCATTGCTCGGGCATGTCCAGGCATTGCCACGAATTGCGAGGCATTGCCTAGGCATTTCCATGCATGTCCCAACCATTGCCAAGCATGCCAGGCATTGCCCAAGCATTGCCACAAATTGCGTGGGCATTGCCACGCACTGCTAAACATTGCCAGGCATTGCCAAGCATTGCCTAGGCATTGCCAGGCATTGCTCAGGAATTATCAGGTGTTGCCAAACATTACCAGGCATTGTCGAGGCATTGCCAGGCATTGCCCAAGCATTGCTAGGCATTGCCTAGGCATTCCCAGGCATTACCCAGGCATTGCCAGGCATTGCCCGTGTATTGCCAGGCGTTGCCAGGCATTGCCAGGCATTACCAGGCATTGGTTGGCATTGCCAACAATTGCTAGGCATTGCTCAGGCATTGCCAGGCATTTCCCAGGCATTGCCAAGCATTGCCACGCATTGCCCAGGGATTGCCATGCATTGCCCAGGCATTGCCAGGCATTCCCTAGGCATTGTTAGGAATTACCCAGGCATTGTCAGGCATTGCCCAGACATTGCAAGGCATTGCCAGGCATTGCCAGGCATTGCCAGGCATTGCCAGAAATTGCCATGTATTTCCAGGCATTGCCAGGCATTGCCAGGCATTGCCCAAGCATTGCCAGGCATTGCCCAGGCATTGCCTAGGCATTGCCAGGCATTGCTCAACCATTGCCATGCATTACCAGGCACTGCCCAGGCATTGCCAGGCATTTTACAGGCATTGCCAAGCATTGCCCAGGCATTGCCAGGCATTGCTCAGGCATTGCCAGACATTGCCACGCATTGCCCATGCATTGCCAAGCATTTCCAGGCATTGCCTGACATTGCCCAGGCATTGCGAGGCATTACCACAAATTACCAGGCATTACCACGCATTGCACAGGCATTGCTAGGCATTGCCTAGGCATAGCCACGCATTGCGAGGCATTGCCTAGGTATTGCCAGGCATTTCCTGGCATTGCCAGGCATTGCCCATGCATGGTCAAGCATCGTCGAGGCATTGCCAGGCATTGCCAGACATTTCCAGGCATTACTAGGCATTACGAGGCATTGCCCAGGCATTCCTAGGCATTGCCCGGGCATTGCCACGCATTGCTTGGCATTGCCTAGGCATTGCCTGGCATTGCCCAAGGGTTGCCAGTCATGCCAAGCATTTCCCAAGCATTGCCACGCATTGCCCAAGAATTGCCAAGCATTGCCAGGGATTGCCAGGTACTACCGAGGCATTGCCAGGCATTGCCCAGGCATTACCAGGCATTGCCCAATCATTGCCAAGACATTGCCAGGCATTGCCAGGCATTGGTAGGCATTGCCAGGCATTGCCAGGCATTGCCAAGCATGACAGGTGTTACCCAGGCATTGCCAAGCATTACCCAGGCATTGCCTGGCATTGCCACGTATTGGAAGGCATTTCCCAGGCATTCCCAGGCATTGCCCAAGGATTGCAAGGCATTGCCAGGCATTGCGAGGAATTACCCAGGCATTGACAGGCAATTGCCCAAGCATTGCCAGGCATTGCCCAGGCATTGTGAGGCATTTCTAGGCATTTCCAGGCATTACAAGGCATTACATAGGCATTGTCAGGCATTGCCCAAGCATTGCCAGGCATTGCCCAGGCATTGCCAGGCATTGCCAGGCAGTGCCAGGCATTACACGGGCATTGTCGAGGCATTGCCAGGCATTGCCAGGATTTGCGAGGCATTGTCTAGGCATTGCCAGGCATTGCCCAAGCATTGCCAGGCATGCCATGCATTGCCCAAGCATTTCGAGGCATTTCCCAGGCATTGCCAGGTATAACCAGGCATTGCCAGGCATTACCAAGCATTTCTGAGGCATTGCCAGGCATTGCCCAAGCATTGCCAGGCATTGCCAGGCATTTGCCTAGGCATTCCCAGGCATTGCTCAAGCATTGCCAGGCATTGCCAGGCACTGCCCAGACATTGCGTGGCATTGCCTAGGCATTGCCAGGCATTGCCTAGGCATTGCCAGGCATTGCTCAGGCATTGCCAGGCATTGCCTGGCATTGCCAGGCATTTCCCAGGTATTGCTAGGCATTTTCGAGGCATTGCCAGGCATTGCTAGGCATTGCCAGGCATTGCCATGCATTGCCTGGCATTGCCCATGCATTGCCAGGCATTACCCAGGCATTACTAGGCATTACTAGGCATTTCCCAGGCATTTCCAAGCATTGCCAGGCATTGCCCATGCATTGCGAGGCATTGTCAGGCATTGCCAGGAATTGCCCAGGCATTGTAATGCATTGCCAGGCATTACCAGGCATTGCCCAGGCCTTGCCAGGCATTTCCCAGGCATTGCCAAGAATTGCCAGGAAATGCTCCGACATTGCTAGGCTTTGCGAGGCATTACCCAGGCATTGCCAGGCATTGCCAGACATTATCGAGGCATTGCCAGGCATTTCTATGCATTGCACAGGCATTACTAGTCATTGCTAAACATTGCCAGGCATTGTTCAGGCATTGCGAGGCATTGTCCAAGCATTGACAGGCATTGCCAGGCATTGCCAGGAATTACTTGGGCAATGCTTGGTAATGCTTGGGCAATGCCTTGTTATGCCTGGGCAATGCTTGACAATGCCTTGCAAAAGCTTGGCAATGCCTAGGCAATGCCATGAAATGCTTGGGCAATGCCTGGCATGCCTGGCAATGCTTAGGCTTTCCCTGGCAATTCCTAGTCAATGCCTGGCAATTCCTGGCAATGCCTCGCAATGTCCGGGCAATGCCTGGCACTTCCTAGGCAATGCCTAGTAATGCTTGGCTATGCCTGACAATGCTTGGCAATGCCTGGAAATCCCTTGGTAATGCGTGGCCATTCTTGGCTAATGCCTGCGAATACTTGGCAATGTTTTGCAATGCCTGGGCAATGCCTAGCAATGCCTGGGTAACGCTTGGCAATGCTTGGAAATGCCCGGAAATACTTGGCAATGCATGGCAATGCCTGGAAATGCTTGGCAATGCCTGGAAATTCCTGGCAATGCCTAACAATGCCTGGCAATGCCTGGTAATTTCTTGGCAATGCCTGGACAATGCCTGGCAATGCATGGGCAATGCCTGGTAATGCCTCGTAATTCCTGGAATTGCCTGTGCAATGCCTGGCTATACTTGGCAATGCCTGGCAATGCCTTGGCAATGCTTGGCAATGCCTGGCAATGCCTGGCAATGATTGGGTAATGCCTCGCAATGCCTAGCAATGCCTGGGCAATGCCTTTCAATGCCCGAGCAATGCCTGGCGATGCCTGGGTAATTCCTGGCAATGCCTGGCAATGCCCGGGCAATGCTTGCCAATGCCTCTGCAATTCCTGGCAATGCCCGGTCAATGCCTGGCAATGCCTGGCATGCCTAGCAATGCCTCGCAATGCCTGGCAATACCTGGTAATGCCTGAGCAATTCGTGGCAATGCTTGGACAATGCCTGGCATGCCTGTCAATGCCTGACAATGCCTGGAAATGCCTCGTAATGCCTGGACAATGCCTAGGCAATGTCTGGCAATGCCTAGCAATGCCCGGGCAATGGCTTGAAATTCTTGGGCAACGCCTTGCAATGCCTCGCAATACCTGGCAGTGCCTGGCAATGCCTGGCAAAGTCTGGCAATGCCTGGCAATACCTGGGCAATGCCTGGAAATGCCTGGGTAGTGCTTGGCAATGCCTAGACAATGCCGGGCAATTCCTAGGCAATGCCTGGCAATGCCTGACAATGCCTGGAAATGCCTGGCAATGCCTGGGCAATGCCTTACAATGCCTCGCAATGCATGGCAATGCCTGGCAATCCTTAGGTAATGCCTGGCAATGCCTGGCAATGCCTGTGCAATGCTTGGCAATGCCTGGGCAATGCGTGGCAATGCCTGGCAATCCCTGGGCAATGCCTGGGCATGCCTGGGCAATGCCTGGGCAATGCCTAGCAATACTTGGCAATGCCTGGCAATGCCTGGGAAATGCTTGGCAATTTTTGGGTAACGCTTGGCAATGGTTGGCAATGCTTGGCAATGCTTCGCAATGCCTGGCAATGCATGGGCAATCCCTGGCAATGCCTGGCAATGCTTGGAAATGCCTGTGCAATGCCTGGCAATGCTTGGCAATGCCTTGCAATGCCTTGGCAATTCTTGGCAATGCGTGGCAATGCCTTGGCAATGCCTGGAAATGCTTGGCAATGCCTGGGCAATGCGGGGCAATGCTTGGGCAATGCCAGGCATCCCTGGCAATGCTTGGGCAATGCCTGGCAATGCCTGGAAGTGCCTGGCAATGCCTGGCAATGCCTGGGTAATGCTTGGCAATGCCAGGGCGATTCTTGGCTATGCCTGGGTAATGCCTGGCAATCCCTGGGCAATGCCTGGCAATACCTGGCAATGCAAGGCAATGCCTGGGCAATGCCTGGGTAATGCTTGGCAATGCTTGGCAATGCTTGGAAATGCCTGGGTAATACGTGGCAATGCCTAGAATCGCCTGGCAATGCCTGGCAATGCCTGTGCAATGCCTGGCAATGCCTGGGCAATGCCTCGAAATGCCTGGCAATGCCTGGACAATGCCTGTGCAATGTTTGGCAATGCCTGGAAAATGCTTGGAAATGCTTGGCAATGCTGGGCATGCTTGGGCAATGCCTGGAAATGCCTAGCAATGCCTGGCAATACTTGGCAATGCCCGGGGAATGCCTGGCAATGCCTGGACAATGCCTGGCAATGCCTGGGCAATGCTTGGCAATGCCTCGGCAATGCCTGGCAATTCCTAAACAATGCCTGGAAATGCCAGGCAATGCCAAGCAATGCCTGGCAATGCCTGGATAATGCCTGGCAATGCATGGGCAATGCCTCGCATTGCATGGCAATGCATGGGAATGCCTGGCAATGCCTGGCAATCCCTGGGCTATACCTTGCAATGCATGGGCAATGTTTGGAAATGCCATGCAATTCCTGAGTAATGCCAGGGAATCCTTGGACAATGCCTGGCAATGCCTGGGTAGTGCCTGGCAATGCCTGGCAATGCTTGGCATTGCTTGGGTAATGCCTGGCAATGCCTGGTAATGCCTGGGCAATGCCTAGGCAATGCCCGGCAATGCCTCGGCTATGCCTGGCAATGCCTGGCAATGGCGGGCAATGCCTCAAAATGCTTGGACAATGCCTGGCATGCCTCGCAATGCTTGGGAAATGCCTGGCAATGCCAAGGCAATTCCTGGCTGCTCCTGGCAATGCATGGCAATGCCCGGGCAATGCCTGACACTGCCTGGGTAATGCCTAGCAATGCCTGGCAATGCCTGGGTAATGCTTGGCAATGCCAGGGCGATGCTTGGCTATGCCTGGGTAATGCCTGGCAATCCCTGGGCAATGCCTGGCAATGCCTGGTAATACCTGGCAATGCAAGGCAATGCCTGGGCAATGCCTGGGTAATGCTTGGCAATGCTTGGTAATGCGTGGTAATACTTGGCAATGACTGGCAATGCGTGGCAATGCCTGGCAATGCCTGGTGTTGCCTAACAATGCCTGGCGATGCCTGGCAATGTCTTGGCAATGCCTGGGCCATGCCTGGCAATGCATGGGCAATGCCTGGTAATGCCTGGCAATGCCTAGAAATACATGTGCAATGCCTGGCAATGCTTGGCAATGCCTGGCAATGCCTTCTAAATACTTGGCAATGATTGGCAATGATTGGAAATGCTTGGGCAATGCCTGGCAATGCCTGGCAATGCCTGGGCAATGCCTGGCAATGCCTATCAATACCTGGCAATGCCTGGCAATGCGTGGGCAATTCCTGGCAATGCCTGGCAATGCCTGGGCAATGCCTGGCTACACCTCGGCAATGCCTGGCAATGCCTAGGCAATTCCTAGCAATGCCTAGCAAAGCCAAGCAATGCTTGGCAATGCCTGGCAATGCCTGGGAATGCCTAGCAATGCCTGGCAATGCCTGGCAATGCCCGGCAATGCCTGGCAATGCCTGGCAATACCTGGACAATGCGTGGCAATGCTTGGACAATACCAGCCACGCCTGGAAATGCTTGGATATTGCCTGGTAATGCCTAGGAAATGCCTGGCATTGCCTGACAATTCTTGGCAATGCTTGGCAATGCCCAAGAAATGCCTGGCAATGCCTGGGGAATGCCTGGCAATGGCTAGCAATGCCTGGCAATGCATGGTAATGCCTCCCAATGCCTGGGCAATGCCTGGCAATGCCACGATAATGCCTCGCAATGCCTAGACAATGCCTGGAAATGCCTGGTAATGCCTAGCAATACATGACAATGCCTGGGAATGCCTGGCAATGCCTAGGAATGCCTTGCAATGCCTGACAATGCCTCGCAATGCCTGGCAATGCATGGCAATGCCTGGGATCGCTTGGGCAATGCCTAGCAATGCCTAAAAAATGCCTTGCAATGTCTGGCAATGATTGATAATGCGTGGGTAATGCCTAGAAATGCCTGGGCAATTCTTGGCAATGCATGGCAGTGACTGGAAATGCCCGGGAATGCCTGGGTAATGCATGGCAATGCTTGGGCAATGCCTGGCATGCCTCGCAATGCTTTGGCAATGCCTGACAATGCCTAGGCAATGCCTAGCAGTGCATGGCAATGCCTGGCAATGCCCGGGCAATGCCTGGCAATGCTTGGGCAATTCCTTGCAATTCCTAGCAATGCCTTGCAATGCCTGGCAATGCCTGGCAATGCCTAAGCAATGCCTGGCGATTCTTGGACAATGCCTGGCAATGCCTGGGCGATACAAGGCAATGCTTGGAAATCCCTATCACTGCCTCGCAATGCCTGGAAATGCCTAGGAAATGCCTGGCAATGCCTGGGAATGCCTGGCAATGCCTGGGCAATGCTTGGCAAAGCCTGGCAATGCCTGGCAATGCATGGGCAATGCCTCGCAATGCGTGGAAATGCTTGAGCAATACCTAGCAATGCCTAGGCAATGCCAGGCAATGCCTGGGCAATGCTTGGAAATGCGTTGGTAGTGCCTGGCAATGCCTGGCAATGCTTGAGCAAGGCCCGGCAATGCCTG
The DNA here is from genome assembly GCA_023375785.1 of Penium margaritaceum. Classification (NCBI taxonomy): domain Eukaryota; kingdom Viridiplantae; phylum Streptophyta; class Zygnematophyceae; order Desmidiales; family Peniaceae; genus Penium; species Penium margaritaceum. The sequence goes on from SZWC01000420.1 coordinate 22,424, forward strand.
GGCGATGCCAAGCAATGCATGGGCAATGCCTGGCAATGCCTGGGCAGTGCCTGGCAATGCCTGGCAATGCTTGAGCAATGCCTCGCAATGCTTGGGCAATGCCTGGCAATGCATGGCAATGCCTAGCAATGCCTGGCAATGCCTGGCAATGCCTGGCAATGCGTGGACAATGCCTGGAAATGCCTGGACAATTCCTGACAATGGCTGGGTAATTCTTGGCAACGCCTGGGCAATGCCAGGCAATGCCTGGCAATACCTGGGCAATGCCTAGCAATGTCTGGGCAATGCCAGGCAATGCCTGGGCAATGCCTGGGCAATGCATGGCAATGTCTGGCAATGCTCGAGAAATGCCTGGCAATGCCTGAGAAATGCCTGGCAATGCCTGAGCAATGCCTGGCAATGCTTGGAAATGCCAAGTAATGCCTTGCAATGCCTGTTAATGCCTTGGCAATTCCTGGCACTGCCCGGCAATGCGCGAGTAATGCTTTGCAATGCGTGCCAATGCCTGGCAATGCCTGGAAAATGCCTGGCAATGTCTCGCAATGCATGGAAATGGCTGGGCAATGCCTGGCAATGCCTAGCAATGCCTGGGTAATACTTGGCAATGCCTGGCAATGCTTGGGCAATGTTTGGCAATGCTTTGGCAATGCCTGGCATGCCTAGCATGCATGGGAAATGCCTGGCAATGGCCACGCAATGCCTGGCAATGCCTAGCAATGCCTGGCAATGCCCATGCAATGCCTTGCAATGCCCGGGCAATGCCTGGCAATGCCTAGCAATGCCTTGAAATGCCTGACAATGCCTAGCAATGCCTGGGCATTGCTTGGCAATGCCTGGACAATGCCTGGCAATGCGTGGGTAATGCTTGGCAATGCTTGGCAATGCCTGGCAATGCCTGGGCAATGCCTTGCAATGCTTGGCAATGCGTGGGCAATGCCCGGCAATGCCTGGGCAATGCCTCGAAATTCCTGGGCAATGCGTGGCAATGCCTCGTAATGCCTGGCAATGCCTCACAATGCCTGGGCAATTCCTGGCAATGCCTCACAATGCCTCGGCAATGCCTGGCAATGCCTGGCAATGCCTGGGCAGTGCCTGGCAATGCCTGGCAATGCTTGAGCAATGCTTGGGAATATCTTGGCAAGGCCTAGGCAATGCCTGGTAACGCCTGACAATGCTTGGGCAGGGCCTGGTAATGCGTGGCAATGCCTGGCAATGCATGGCAATGCCTGGCAATGCCTGGGCAATGCCTGACAATGCCGGGGTAATGCCTCGCAATGCCTGGAAAATACCAGGCTATGCCTGGACAATGCATGGCAATGCATGGGTAATTCCTGGCAATGCTTGGGAATGCCAGGAAAATGCCAAAGCAATGCCTGGCAATGCTGAGCAAAGCCAAGCAATGCCTCGCAATGCCTGGCAATGCTTGGCAATGCCTAGCAATGCCTGAGCAATGCCTGGGAATGCTTGGAAATGCCTGGGAAATGCCTCGCAATGCCTAGACAATGCGTGGCAATGTTTGCCAATGCCTGGTAATCCCTGGCAATGCCATGCAATGCCTGGGCAATGCCTAGCAATGCGTGGCAATGCCTGGCAATGCCTGGGCAATGTGTGGCAATGCTTGGGCAATGCCTGGCATGCCTGGCAATACTTGGGCAGTGCCTGGCAATGCCTAGGTAATGCCTGGCAATGCCTGGCAATGCCTCGCAATGTTCGGGCAATGCCTGACAATGCCAGGCAATGCCTGGCAATACCTGGCAATGCCTGGCAATGCCTGGCAATGCCTGGACAATGCCTGGAAATGCCTGGACAATGCCTGACAATGCTTGGCAATGCTTGGAAATGCCTGGAAATGCCTGGAAATGCCTGGGCAATGCCTCGCAATGCGTGGCAATGCCTAGGCAATGCCTCGAAATGCTTGGGAATGCCTTGGCAATGCCTGTCAGTGCCCGGGCAATGCCGGGCAATGCCTGGTACTGCCTGGCAATGCATGAGAATGCCTCGGCAATGCGTGGAAATGCTTGGCAATGCCTGGCAATGCATGGCAATGCCTGGTATTCGTGGGTAATGCCGAGAAATGCATGGGCAATGCCTGGAAATGCATGGCAATGCCTGGCAATTCCTGGCAATACCTGGGAGATGCCTGGCAATGCCTGGGCAATGCCTGGCAATGCCTGAGCAATGCCTGGCAATGCCTGGGCATTGCCTGGTAATGCCTGGGCAATGCCTGGCAATGCCTGGGCTGTGCTTGGCAATGCCTGGCAATGCTTGAGCAATGCTTGGGAATGCCGGGCAATGCCTCGCAATGTTTGAGCAATGCCTGGCAATGCTTGACAATGCCAGGGCAATGCCTGGCAACGCCTGGGCAATGCCTTGCAATGTCTAGCAATGGCTGGCATTGCCTGGGCAATGCCTTGAAATGCTTGGGCAATTCTTGGCATGCCTTGCAATGCTTGGGCAATGCCTGGCAATGCCTAGGCAATGCCTCGAAGTTCCTGGCAATGCCTCACAATGCCTGGCAATGCCTGGCAATGTCTTGACAATGCCAGGGGAATGCTAGGCATGCATGGGCAATGCCTGGTAGTACCAAGCAATGCCTGAAAATGCTTGTGCAATGTTTGGCAATGCTTGGCAATGCTTGGCAATGCCTTGGCAATTCTTGGCAATGCTTGGCAATGCCTGGCAATGCTTCGGCAATGCCCAACCATGCCTGGAAATACCTGGGCAATGCTAGGTAATGCCTAGGAATAATTGGCAATGCCTGGCAATGCCCGAGCAATGCCTGGCAATGCCAGGGAAATTCCTGTCAATGCCTGGAAATTCCCGGGAAATACCTGGAAACGCCTCTGCAATGCCTAGCAATGCCTGGGCAATGCATGGCAATGCTTGGCAATGCCTGACCAATGCCTAGCAATGCCTGGCAATGCTTTTCAATCCTTGGGCAATGCATGACAATGCTTGGGCAATACTTGGCATGCTTGGAAATGCATGGGCAATGCCTGGCAATCCCTAGGCAATTCCTGTCAATGCCCGGGCAATGCCTGGCAATGCCTGGCAATTCCTGGGTAATGCCTGGCAATGCCTAGGAATTCCTGGTAATGCTTGGAAATGCCTGGGCAATGACTGGCAATGCCTGGGCAATGCCTAGCAATGCCTGGAAATGCCTGGAAATGCCTGACAATGCTGGCAATGCTTGGGCAATCCCTGGGAATGCCTGGTAATGACTGGGAAATGCCTGGCAATGCCTGGCAATGCTTGGCAATGCCTGGGCAATTCCTAGCAATGCTTGGAAATGCCTGGGAAATGCTTGGCAATGCCTGGCAATGCCTCGGGTATGCCTGGCAATGCCTGGGAATGCCTAGCAAGGCCTGGCAATTCCTGGGCAATGCCTTGTAATGCCTGACAATGCCTAGCAATGTCTGAGAATGCCCGGCAATGCATGGGCAATGCCTAGGCAATGCCTGGGCAATGCTTGGCAATGCTAGGGCAATGCTTGGCAATGCCTGGGCAATGCCTGGCAATGCCTGGGAAATGGTTGGCAATGCCTAGCAATGCATGGCAATGCCTAGCAATGCCTGGCAATGCGTGGGTAATGCGTAGGGAATGACTAGCAATGCCTGGGCAATGCCTGGCAATGCCTGGCAATGCCTGGGCAATGCCTGGACAATGCCTGGCAATGCTTGGCAATGCCCAGCAATGCACGGGCATGGCCTAGCAATGCCTAGAAATGCCTGGCAATGCCTGGCAATGACTTGGCAATGCCTAGGCAATGCCTGGCAATGCCAAGGCAATGCCAAATAATGCCTAGCAATCTTTGGTAATGCCTGGAAAATGCCTAGGCAATGCCTCGGCAATGCCTGGCAATGCCTGGCAATGCCAAGCAATGCCTAGCAATGCCTGGGTAATGCCTGGCAATGCATGGACAATGCTTGGCATTGCATGGCAATGCCTGCCAATGCCTGGCAATGTCTTGGCAATACATGGGAACGCCTGGGCAATGCCTGGCAATGCCTGAGATATGTCTGGAAATGCCTGGGCACTGCTTGGCAATGCCTGGGCAGTGCATGGAAATGCATTGCAATGCTTGAGCAATGCCTGGCAATGCGTAGGCAATGCCTGGCTATGCCCGGCAATGCCTGGGCAATGCCTGGCAATGCCTGGCAATGCCAGGGCAATGCCAGGCAATGCTTGGGCAATGCTTGGCAATGCTTCACAATGCCTGGCAATGCCTGGGCTATGCCTCAAAATGCTTGGGAAATTCCTGGCATGCCCGGCAATGCTTCGGCAATGCCTGGCAATGCCTGGGCAGTGCCTGGCAATGCTTGGCAATGCTTGAGCAATGCTTGGCGATGCCTGAGCAATGTCTAAAAATGCCTGGGCAATGCCTGGCAATGCCAGGGCAGTGCCTGGCAATGCCTCGCAATGCTTGAGCAATGCCAGGCAATGCGTAGGCAATGCCTGGCAATGCCGAGCAATGCTTGGGTAATGCCTGGTAATGCCTGGCAATGCCTGGGCAATCCCTGGCAATGCCTCACAATGCCTGGCAATGTCTGGGCTTTGCCTCAAAATGCTTGGGAAATGCCTAGCATTCATGGCAATGCTTGGGCAATGCTTGGCAATGCCTAGGCAATGCCTGGCAATTCCTTGCAATGCCTGGCAATGCCCTGGAAATGCCTAGCACTGCCTGGGCAATGCCTGGTGATGCCTAGGCAATGCTTGGCAATGCCTGGGCAATGCCTGGCAATGCCTGAGCAATGCCTGGAAATGCTTGGCAATACCTGGCAATGCCTAGAAATCCGTGTGCAATGCCTGGGTAATGCCTGGCAATGCCTGGCAATGCCTTGCAATGCCTGGGCAATGCTTGGACAATGCCTGGCAATGCCTAGCAATACCCAGCAATTCATGGGCATGGCCTAGCAATGCCTGGCAATGCATGGCAATGCCTGGCAATGCCTGGAAATGTCTTGGCAATGCCTGGGCAATGCCTGGCAATGCTTGGGCAATGCCTGGCAATGCTTGGCAATGCCTGGCAATGCCTTGGTAATGCTTGGCAATGCCTTGCAATGCCTGGCAATTGTTAAGCAATGGCTGCCAATGGTTGGCAATGCTTGGGCAATGCCTAGCAATGCCTACCAATGCATGGCAATGCCTGACAATGCCCGGGTAATGCCCGGGAATGCCTGGGCGATGCCTCGCAATGCCCTGACAATGCCTGGTAATGCCTCGGAAATGCCTGGCAATGCCTAGGCAATGCCTGACAATGCCTGGCAATGCCTGGCAATGCCAAGAAATGCCTGGTAATGCCTGGGCAATGCCTGGCAATGCATGGGCAATGCCTGGCATTGCATGGCAAAGCCCGACAATGGCTGGCAATGCCTGGCAATGTGTGGGAAATGCCTGGAAACGCGTGAGCAATGCCTGAGAGACTTGGCAATGCCTGAGCAATGCCCGGGAATGCGTGGGCAATGCCTGGCAATGCCTGGGCAATGCCTGGCAATGCCTCGGAAATGCCTAGCAATGCCTAAGAAATGCCTGGCAATGCTTGGCAATGCCAAGCAATGCCTGGTAATGCCTGCGTAATGCCTGGCAATGCATGGGCAATGCCTGGCATTGCATGGCAATGCCCGTCAATGGCTTGCAATGCCTGGCAATGTCTAGGCAATGCCTGGCAACGCGTGAGCAATGCCTGAGAAACTTGGCAATGCCTAAGCAATGCCTAGGTAATGCCTGGCAATGCTTGGGCAGTGCCTGTCAATGCCTGGCAATGCGTGAGCAATGCATGGCAATGCCTAGGAAATGCCTAGCAATGCCTGGCATTGCTTGGGAAATGACTGGCAATGCCTGGCAATGCCAGGGAAATGCCTGGAAATGGCTGGGCAATGCCAGGCAATTCCTAGCAATGCGTGGGAAATGCCTCAAAATGCTTGGGCAATGCCTGGCATTCCTGGCAATGGTTGGACAATGCCTCGCAATGCCTAGGCAATGCCTGGAAATTCCTGGCAATGCCCGGCAATGCCCAAGCAATGCCGAGCACTGCTTGGGCAATGCCTGGCAATGCCTGGCAATGCGTGGGGAATGCCTGGCAATGCGTGGGCAATGCCTGGTAATGCTTGGCAATGCCTGGCAATGCCTGGCAATCCCTCGGCAACGCCTGGTAATGCCTGGACAATGCCTAGCAATGCCAAGCAATGCCAAGCAATGCCTGGGCAATGCTTGGCAATGTCTTGGTAACGCTTGGCAATGATTGGCAATGCCTGGCAATGCTTGGAAATGCGTGGCAATGCCTGGCAATGCCTGGAAATGCCTAATAATGCCTGGCAATGCCTGGCAATGTCTTGGCAATGCCTTGGCAATGCCTGGCAATGCATGGGCAATGGCTGGTCGCTTGGCAATGCCTGGAAATGCCTGTGCAATGCCTGGCAATGCTTTGCAATGCCTGGCAATGCCTTGGCAACGCTTGGCAATGCCTAGCAATGCCTGGAAAAGCTAAGGCAATGCCTAGCAATGGCTAGCAATGCCTAGGCAATGCCTGGCAATGCTTAGAAATACCTGGCAATGCGTGGCAATGCCTGAGCAATGCCTAGCAATGCATGGGCTATTCCTAGCAATGCCTGGCAATGCCCGGGCAATGCCTGGCAACGCCTCAGCAATGCCTAGAAATTCCTTGGCAATGCTTGGCAATGCCTAGCAATGCCAAGCAATGCCTGGCAATGCCTGGTAATGCCTGGCAATGCCTGGACAATGCCTGGCAATGCCTGGGCAATGCGTGGCAATGCTTGGGCAATGCCTGGCATGCCTAGTAATGTTTGGGAAATGCTTGGCAATGCCTATGCAATGCCTGGCAATGCCTGGCAATGCCCGGGCAATGTCCGGCAATGCCTGGCCAATGCATGGTAATGCCTGGGCAATGCCTGGCAATTCCTAGCATGCCTGGCAATGCGTTGCAATGCCTGGCAATGCCTGGGCAATGCCTCGCAATGCCTGGCAATTCTTGGGAATGCCTGGCAATGCATGGGCAATGGCTGGCAATGTCGCGTAATGCATGGGAATGCCTTGCAATGCCTGGGCAATGCCTAGGAATGCCTGACAATGCCTAGCAATGCATGGGTAATGCCTGGCAATGCGTGGCAATGCCTGAGCAATGCCAGGCAACGCCAGGGCAATGCCTAGCAATGCCTGGGCAATGCCTGGGCAATGCCTGGACAGTGCCTGGCAATGCCTAGCAATGCATGGCAATGCCTGGGCAATGCCTGGAAATGCCTGACAATGCCTAGCAATTCTTCGACAATGCCTGGCAATTCCTGGGTGATGGCTTGCAATGCATGGTAATGCCTAGCAATGCCTGGCGATACCTGGCAATGCCTGGGCAATGCCTAGCAATGCGTGGACATGCTCGGCAATGCCGGGCAATGCCTGACAATGCCTGGGCAATGCCCGGTAATGCCTGGGCAATGCATGGTAATACTGGGATAATGCCTGGCATACCTGGCAATGCTTGGACAATGCTTGGCAATGCCTAGGCAATGCCTGGCAATGCCTGGCAATGCCTGGAAATGCCCGGGCAATGCCTGGCAATGCCTGGGTAATGCCTGGCAATGCTTGGTAATGCCTGGCAATGCCTGGGCAATGCCTGGCAACGCTTGTGCAATGCCTGGAAATGCCTGGTAATGCCTGGTTAATGCTTGTGCAATGCCTGGGCAATGCCTAGCAATGCATGGCAATGCTTGGCTATGCTTGAAAATGCCTAGCAATGCCTGGGCAATGCCTGAAAATGCCTAGAAATGCCTCGGAAATGCCTCGCAATGCCTGGCAATGCTTGGCAATGCCGGCACAATGCCTAGCAATGCCTTGCAATGCCTGAGCAATGCTTGGCAATGCCTGGCAATGCTTGGGAATGCCTGGCAATGCCTGGCAATGCCTGGGTAATGCATGGCAATGCCTGACAATGCTTGGCAGTGCCTGACAATGCCCGGCAATGCCTGGCAATGCCTCGGCAATGCCTGGGCAATGTGTGGGCAATGCCTGATCAATGCCTGGCAATGCCTGGCAATGCCTGGCAATTCCTGGGTAATGCCTGGCAATGCCTGGGAATGCCTGACAATGCCTGGCAATGCATGGGCAATGCCTGTTAATGCCTGGCAATGCTTGGCAATGCTTGGGCAATGCCTAGCAATGCCGTGCAATACCTGGCAATGCCTGGGTAATGCCTGGGAATGCCTGGGAATGCCTGACAATGCATGGCAATGCCTGGATTTGCCTAGCAATGCCTGGCACTACGTGGCCAATGCCGGGGCAATGCCTGGCAATGCCTGGGCAATGCCTGGGCAATGCCTAGCAATGGCTGGCAATGCCTCGCAATGCATGGGCAATGCGTGGCAATCCCTCACAATGCCTGGCAATGCCTGGCAATGTGTTGGCAATGCCTGGGCAATGCCTGGCAATGCCTGGGCAATGCTTGGTAATGCCTAGCAATGCTTGGTAATGCCTGGGCATTGCCTGGCAATGCTTGGCAATTCCTGGCAATGCCTTGGTAAAACTTGGCAATGCCTAGCGATGCCTAGTAATGCTTGGGCAATGCCTTGCAATGCTTGGCAATACTTGGTAATGCATGGGAATGCCTGGCAATGCCTCGTAATGCCTAACAATGTGTGGCGATGCCTGGGAATGTCTTGGCTTTGCCTAGGCAATGCCTGGCAATGCATGGGCAATGATTGTCAATGCCTGGAAATGCTTGGCAATGCCCAGCAATCCCTTGGCAATGTTTGGCAATGCCTGGCAATGTTTAACAATGCTAAGGCAATGCCTGGAAATGCCTGGCAATGCCTAGGCAATGCCTGGCAATGCCTAGAAATACCTGGCAATGCCTAGCATTACCGGAGCAATGCCTGGCCATGCCTGGGTATTTCTTGGCAATGCCTGGCAATGCCCGGGCAATTCCTGGCAATGCCTTGGCAATGCCTGGCAATGCCTGGGCAATGCCTGGCAATGCCTAGCAATGCCAAGCAAAGCCTGGCAATGCCTGGCAATTCCTGGCAATTCCTGGCAATGCCTGGGCAATGCCTGGAAATGCCTGGCAATGCCTAGGCAATGCGTGGCAATGCTTGGGCAATGCCTGGCATGCTTGGCAATGCTTGGGCAATGCCTGGCAATGCCTATGCAATGCCTGGCAATGCCTGGCAATGCCTAGGCAATGCGTGGCAATGCTTGGGCAATGCCTGGCATGCCTGGCAATGCTTGGGCAATGCCTGGCAATGCCTGGCAATGCCCGGGCAATGCCTGGCAATGCCTGGGCAATGCCTGGTAATTCCTAACAATGCCTGGCAATGCCTAGACAATGCCTGCCAATGTCTTGGCAATGCCTGGCAATGCCTAACAATGCCTGGCAATGCGTGGCAATGCTTGGCAATGCCTTGGCAATGCCTTGCAATGTCTGCCAATGCCTGGGCAATGCCTGACAATGCCTCGCAATGCCTAGCAGTGCATGGGCAATGCCTAGCAATGCCTGGTAATGCCTGGCAATGCCTGGGAATGTCTGGGTAATGCCTGGTAATGCCTGGGACTGCCTGGGCAATGCCTGGGCAATGCCTGGCAATGCCTGGACAATTCCTAGCAATGCCTAGGCAATTCCTAGCAATGCCCTTGCAATGCCTGGAATTGCCTGGGCAATGCCTGGCAATGCTGGACAATGCCTGGCAATGCTTGTACAATGCCTGGCAACGCTTGGCAATGCCTGGCAAAGCATGGCAATGCCAGGCAATGCCTAGCAATGTTTGGCAATGCCTGGGCAATGCCTGGTTATGTGTGGACAATGCCTAGCAACGCCTTACAATGCATGGGCAACGCGTGGCAATGCCTGGACAATGCGTGGCAATGCTTGGGCAATGCTTGGGCAATGCCTCGCATGCCTGGCAATGCTTGGACAATGCCTAGAAATGCCTAGGCAATGCCTGGCAATGCCTGGAAAGGACCGGGCAATGCGTGGCAATGCCTGGGTAATTCCTGGGAATGTCTAGGAATGCCTAGCAATGCCTGTCAATGCCTCGGCCATGCCTGGAAATGCCTGGGAAATGCCTCTAAATGCCTGGCAATGCCTGGGTAATGCCTGTGCAATTCCTGGGCAATGCCTAGCAATGCCTGGCAATGCCTAGCAATGCCTGAAAATGCATGGCAATGCCTGGGCAATGCCTGGGAAGTGCCTGGCAATGCTTGGCAATGCTTGGCAATGCCTGGGCAATGCCTAGCAATGCCTGGTAATACCTGGGCAATGCTTGGCAATGCTTGGCAATGCCTGGCAATGCCTGGCAATGCCTGGCAATGCCTTGCAATGCATGGGCAATGTTTGGCAATGCCTGACAATGCCTGGCAAGACCTGAAAATGCCCGGCAATGCCTAGCAATGCCTCAGCAATGCCTCTACAATGTCTGGGAAATTGTTGGGCAATGCCTGGACAATACTTGGCAATGCATGGACAATGCCTTGCAATGCCTGAGCAATGCCATGCAATGGCTTGCAATGCTTGGGTAATGATTGGCAATGCCTGGCAATGCGTCGCAATGCCTGGTAATGCCTGGCAATGCCTAGCAATGCCTGGCAATACATGGCCAATGCCTGGCAATGCCTTGGCAATGCCTGGCAATGCCTGTCAATGCCTGGAAATGTCTTCCCAATGCCTGGGCAATGCCTGGCAATGCCTGGGCAATGCCTGGTAATGCCTGGCAATGCCTGGTAATGCTTGTGCAATGCCTGGCAAAACTTGGCAATGCCTGGCAATGCCTTGGTAATGCAAAAGCATTTGGAGGCATTGCCAGGCACACGCCTGGCAATTCCTCGAAATGCTTTGGTAATGGCTGGCAATGCTTGGCAATGCTTGGGCTATGCCCGGCAATGCCTAGCAATGCATGGCAATGCATGGCAATGCCCGGGAAATGCCTGGGCAATGCCTGGCATTGCCTTGCAATGTCTTAGCAATGCCTGGGCAATGCCTGGCAACGCCTGGGCAATGCCTGGTAATGCCTAGCAATGCTTGGTAATGCCGGGGCAATGCCTAGCAATGTTTGGCAATGCCTGGCAATGCTTTGGTAATCCTTGGCAATACTTGGAAATGCCTGGCAATGTTTGGGCAATGCCTGGCAAATCTTGGCAATGCCTGGCAATGCCAAGGAATGCGTGGCAATGCGAGGCAATGCTTAACAATGCCTGGCGATGCCTGGAAATGCCTGGGCAATGCCTAACAATGCATGAGCAATGCGTGGTAATGCCTGGCAATGCCTGGAAGTGCCTATGCAATGCCTGGCAGTGCTTGGCAATGCCTGGTAATGCCTTGGAAATGCTTGGCAATGCCTAGGAATGCCTAACAATACTAAGGCAATGCCTGGCAATGGGTGGTAATGCCTGGCAATGCCTAGCAATGCCAAGCAATGTCTGGCAATGCCTGGCAATGCCTGGCAATGCCCGGGCAATGCCTGGCAATGCCTGGGCAATGCCTGGTAATGCCTAGCAATGCCTAGCAATGCCTGGCAATGCCTAGAAATGCCTGGACAACACCTAGAAATGCCTGGAGAACGCCTGGCAATGCGTTGGCAATGCGTGCCAATGCCTAGTAATGCCTGGTAATGCGTGACAATGCCGGGCAATTCCTGGGCAATGCCTCGCAATGCCTGGCAATGCAAGGGTAATGCCTGACAATGCCTCGCATGCCTGGCAATGCATGGGCAATGCCTGGCAATGCCTGGTGTTGCCTGGGAATGCGTGGCAATGCCTGGGCAATGCTTGGCAATGCATGGGCAATGCCTGGCAATGGGTGGCAATGCCTGAGCAATGCCTGGTAATGCCTAGGCAATGCCTAGTTATGCCCTGGCAATGCTTGGCAATGCCTGGGCAGTGCCTGGAAGTGCCTGACAATGCTTGAGCAATACCTGCCAATGCCTGGGGAATGCGTGGCAATGCCTGACAATGCCTGGCAATCCTTGGACAATGCGTGGCAATGCCTGGCAATGCCTGGCAATGCATGGCAATGCTTGGCAATGCCTAGCAATGCCTGGCAATGCCTGGGCAATGCCTCGCAATGCGTGGACAATGCCTGGCAATGCCTGACAATGCCTGGGCAATGCCTGACAATGCCTGGACAATGCGTGGCAATGCTTGGGCAATGCTTGGCATGCCTGGCAATGGTTGGGCAATGCCTGGCAATGCCTAGGCAATGCCTGGCAATGCCTAGAAATGCCTGGAAATGCCCGGGCAATGCGTGGCAATGCCTGGGTAGTGCTGGAAATGTCTAGGAATGCCTAGCAATGCCTATCAATGCCTCGGCAATGCCTGGAAGTGCCTGGACAATGCCTGTAAATGCTTGGAAATGCCTGGGTAATGCCTGTGCAATGATTGGGTAATGCCTAGCAATGCCTGGCAATGCCTGGCAATGCCTGAAAATGCCAAGCAATGCCTGGGCAATGCCTGGGCAATGCCTGGCAATGCCTGGCAATGCCTGGGAAATGCCTGGCAATGCTTGGCAATGCTTGGCAATGCCTGGGCAATGCCTAGCAATGCCTGGCAATGCCTCGGCAATGCTTGGCAATGCCTGGTTAGGCCTAGCAATGCCTGGGAAATGCATGCATGCCTGGCAATTCCTGGCAATACCTTGGCAATGCTAAGCAATGCCTGCCAATGCCTGGGAATGCCTGACAATGCCCGGCAATGCCTAGCAATGCCTCAGCAATGCCTCTGCAATGCCTAGGCAATGCCTGGGCAATACCTGGGTAACACTTGGCAATGCTTGGACAATGCCTGGCAATGCCTGGGCAATGACATGTAATGGCAGGCAATGCCTGGGTAATGACTGGCAATGTCTGGCAATGCCTGGTTATGCCTAGAAATGCCTGGCAATACGTGGCCAATGCTTGGACAATGCCTGGCAATGCCTAGGCGATGCCTGGCAATACCTGGCAATGCCTGGGCAATGCCTGGCAATGCTTGGGTAATGCCTGCCAATACTTGGCAATGCTTGTCAATGCCTGTACAATGCTTGGCAATGGCTAGGTAACGCTTGGCAATGCTTGGCAATGCCTGGCAATGCTTGGCAATGCATGGAAATGCCTGGAAATGCCTGGTAATGCCTGGAAATGCCTGGCAATGCCTAATAATGCCTGGCAATGCCTGGTAATGACTTGGCAATGCCTGGACTATGCCTGGCAATGCATGGGCAATGTCTGGTAATGCCTTGTACTTCCTGGAAACGCCTGTGCTATGCCTGGCTATGCTTGGAAATGCCTGGCAATGCCTTGGAAATGCTTGGCAATGCCTAGCAAAGCCTGGCAATGATTGGGTAATGCCTCGCAATGCCTGGCAATGCCTGGGTAATGCCTTGCAATGCCTGGGCAATGCCTTGCAATGCCCTAGCAATGCCTGGCAATGCCTAGGTAATTCCTGCCAATGCCTGGCAATGCCCGGGCAATGCTTGGCAATGCCTCTGAATGCCTGGCATGCCTGTCAATACCTGACAATGCCTGGCAATGCCTGGCAATGCCTAGGCAATGCCCGGCAATGCCTAGCAATGCCCGGGAAATGCCTCGAAATTCTTGGGCAATGCCTTGCAATGCCTAGCAATACCTGGCAGCGCCTGGCAATGCCTGGCAATGCCTGGCAATGTATGGGGAATGCCTTTAAATGCCTGGGTATTGCCTGGCAATGCGTAGACAATGCCTGGAAATTCCTTGGCAATGCCTCGCAATGCCTGACAATGCCTGGAAATGCCTGGCAATGCCTGGCAATGCTTGGGCAATGCCTTACAATGCCTCGCAATGCATGGCAATGCTTGGCAATACTTGGGTAATGCCTGGCAATGCCTGGCAATGCGTGGCAATACCTCTGCAATGCTTGGCAATGCCTGGGCAATGCGTGGCAATCCCTGGGCAATGCCTGGGCATGCGTGGGCAATCCCTGGACAATGCCTAGCAATACATGGCAATGCTTGGCAATGCCTGGGCAATGCTTGGAAATTTTTGGGTAACGCTTGGCAATGGTTGGCAATGCCTTGTAATTCTTGGCAATGCCTGGCAATGCCTGGCAATGCCTAACAATGCCTGGAAATGCCTGACAATGGCTTGGCAATGCCTGGGCAATGCCAGGCAATGCATGGGCAATGCCTCGTAATGTCTGGCAATGCTTGGAAATTCCTGTGTAATGCCTGGCAATGCTTGGCAATGCCCTGCATTGCCTTGGCAATTGTTGGCAATGCCTGGCAATGCGTGGGCAATGCCTGGCAATGCCTGGAAATGGCTGGCAATGCTTGGGCAATGCGTGGCAATGCTTGGGCAATGCGTGGCAATGCTTGGGCAATGCCTGGCATGCTTGGGAATGCTTGGGCAATGCCTGGCAATGCGTGGCAGTGCCTGGCAATGCCTGGCAATGCCTGGTAATGCCTGGGAAATGTTTGGCAATGCGTGTGCAATGCTTGGTAATGCCTGGGTAATGCGTGGCAATGCCTGGCAATGCCTGGCAATGCCTGGGCAATGCCTGGAAATGCCTGGCAATGCCTGGACAATGCCTGTGCAATGTCTGGCACTGCCTGGACAATGCCTGGAAATGCGTGGCAATGCTTGGCAAATGCTTGGGCAATACCTGGCAATGCCTAGCAATGCGTGGCAATGCTTGGCGATGCCCGGGCAATGCCTGGCAATGCCTGGGCAATGCATGACAATGCCTGGGCATTGCTGGGCAATGCCTCGGCAATGCCTGGCAATGCCTACACAATGCCTGGCCATGCCTGGCAAGGCCAAGCAATGCCTGGAAATGCCCGGGTAATGCCTGGCAATGCATGGGCAATGCCTCGCATTGCATGGCAATGCATGGGAATGCCTGGCACTGCCGGCCAATGCTTGGGCTATACCTTGCAATGCATGGGCAATGCTTGGCAATGCCAGGCAATGCCTGAGTAATGCCTGGGAATGCTTGGACAATGCCTGGCAATGCCTGGGCAGTGCCTAGAAATGCCTGGTAATGCTTGAGAAATGCCTGGCGATGCCTGGGCAATGCCTGGTAGTGCCTGGTAATGCCTGAGCAATGCCTGGCAATGCCTGGGCAATGCCTGGCAATGCCTGGGCAATGCCTGGCAATGCCTAGCAATGCCGGGCAATGCCTGGGCAATGCCTCGAAATGCTTGGACAATGCTTGG
Organism: Penium margaritaceum; assembly: GCA_023375785.1. Lineage (NCBI taxonomy): Eukaryota > Viridiplantae > Streptophyta > Zygnematophyceae > Desmidiales > Peniaceae > Penium > Penium margaritaceum. The sequence goes on from SZWC01000420.1 coordinate 37,587, forward strand.
CATGCCTCGCAATGCTTGGGCAATGCCAGGCAATGCCTGGCTGTTCCTGGCAATGCATGGCAATGACCCGGCAATGCCTGGCAATCCCTGGCCAATGCCAGGCAATGCCTGGTCAATGCCTGGGTAACGGTTGGCAATGCTTGGCAATGCGTGGTAATGCTTGGAAATTATTGGCAATGCCTTGTGTTGCCTGGCAATGCCTTGTGTTGCCTAACAATGCCAGGCAATGCCTAGCAATGTCTTGGCAATGCGTGGGCAATGCCTGGTAATGCATGGGAAATGCCTGGTAATGCCTGGCAATGCCTGGAAATACATGTGCAATGCCGGGCAATGCTTGACAATGCCTGGCAATGCCTTCGCAATACTTGGCAATGCCTTTCAATGATTGGCAATGCTTGGGCAATGCCTGGCAATGCCTGGAAATGCTTGGGCAATGCCTAGCAATGCCTATCAATACCTGGCAATGCCTGGCAATGCCTGGGAAATTCCCGGCAATGCCCGGCAATGCCCGGCAATGCCTAGCAATGCCTGGCAATGCCTGGCAATGCCTGGCTACGCCTCTGCAATGCCTGGCAATGCCAGGCAATGCCTAGCAATGCCTAGCAATGCCAAGCAATGCCTGGCAACGCCTGGCAATGCATAGCAATGCCTGGCAATGCCTGGCAGTGCCCGGCATTGCCTGGCAATGCCTGGGCAATGCGTGGCAATGCTTGGACAATACCTGCCACGCCTGGCAACGCTTCGATAATGCCTGGTAATGCCTAGGCAATGCCTGGCATTGCTTGAAATTTTTTGGCAATGCTTGGCAATGCCCAAGCAATGCCTGGAAATGCCTAGGGAATGCCTGGCAATGCGTGGCAATGCCTTCCAATGCCTGGGCAATGCCTGGGCAATTCCTGGCAATGCCTAAGAAATGCCTCGCAATGCCTAGACAACGCCTGGAAATGCCAGGTAATGCCTAGCAATGCATGACAATGCCTGGCAATGCCTAGGAATGCCTGGCAATGCCTGGGCAATGCCTCGCAATGCCTGGCAATGCATGGCAATGCCTGGGATCGCTTGGGCAATGCTTGGCAATGCCTGGCAATCTTTGGCAATGCCTGATAATGCGTGGGTAATGCCTGGCAATGCCTGGGCAATGCCTGGCAATGCCTGGCAGTGCCTTGCAATGCCTGGCAATGCCTGGGTAATGCATGGCAATGCTTGGGCAATGCGTGGCATGCCTGGCAATGCTTTGGCAATGCCTGAAAATGCCTAGGCAATGCCTAGCAGTGCATGGCAACGCCTGGCAATGCCCTGCCAATGCCTGGCAATGCTTGGGAAATTCCTGGAAATGCCTAGCAATGCCTTGAAATGCCTGGCAATGCCTCGCAATACCAAAGCAATGCCTGGAGATGCTTGGTCAATCTCTGGCAATGCCTGGGCGATACAAGGCAATGCCTGGAAATGCCTAGCAATGCGTCGCAATGCCTAGAAATTCCTAGGAAATGCTTGGCAATGCCTGTGAATGCCTGGCAATGCCTGGGCAATGCCTGGCTATGCATGGGCAATACCTGGCAATGCGTGGAAATGCTTGAGCAATACTTGGCAATACCTGGGCAATGCCAGGCAATGCCTGGGCAATGCTTGGCAATGCGTTGGCAGTGCCTAGCAATGCCTGGCAATGCTTGAGCAATGCCTGGAAATGCTTGGGCAATGCCAGGCAATGCCTGGGCAAGGCCTGGCAATTCCTGGGCAGTGCCTGGCAATGCCTGGCAATGCTTGAGTAATGCCTGGCAATGCTTTGGTAATGTCTGGCAATGCCTGGAAATGCATGGCAATGCCTAGCAATGCCTGGCAATGCCTGGAAATGCCTGGCAAGGTGTGGGCAATGCTTGGCAATGCGTGGACAACGCCTGCCAATGCCTTGGTAATGCTTGGGCAACGCCTGGGCAATGCCACGCAATGCCTGGGCAATGCCTGGTAATGTCTGGCAATGCCAGGCAATGCCAGGCAATGCTTGGGCAATGCCTGGGCAATGCCTGGGCATTGCCTGGCAATGACTGGACAATGCCTGGTAATGCGTGGGTAATGCCTGGCAATGGCCTGGCAATGGCCTGGCAATGCCTGGCAATGCCTAGCAATGCCTGACAATGCCCATGCAATGCCTGGCAATGCCCGGGCAATGCCTGGCAATGCCTAGCAATGCCTCGAAATGACTGGGTAATGCTTGGCAATCCCAGGGCAATGCTGGCAATGCCTGGGCAATGCCTCGAAATGCCCAGGAAATGCGTGGCAATGCCTCGTAATGCCTGGCAATGCCTCACAATGCCTGGGCAATGCCTGGCAATGCCTGGCAATGCATGGGCAATGCCTGCCAATGTTTGGCAATGCCTGAGCAATGCCCGGCAGTGCCTGGGTAATGCCTTCCAATGCCTGGCAATGCCTGGCAATGCCTGGGCAGTGCCTGGCAATGCTTGGCAACGCCTGGCAATGCCTAGGCAATGCCTGGCAACGCCTGGCAATGCTTGGGCAATGCCTGGTAATGCTTCGCAATGCCTGGCAATGCATGGCAATGCCTGGCAATGCCTGGCAATGCATGTGCAATGCATGGCAATACGGGGCCAATGCCTGGCAATGCCTGGGCAATGCCGGACAATGCCGGGGTAATGCCTGGCAATGCCTAGAAAAAAGCAGGCAATGCCTGGACAATGTATGGAAATGCATGGGCAATGCCTGGCAATGCTTGGGAATGCCTGGAAAATGCCTGTGCAATTCCTGGAAATGCTGAGCAATGCCAAGCAATGCCTCACAATGCCTGGGAATGGCTGGCGATGCCTAGTAATGCCTGGGAAATGCCTCGCAATGCCTGGCAATGCCTGGGAAATGCCTCGCAATGCCTAGACAATGCCTGGCAATGTTTGGCAATGCCTGGTAATCCCGGGCAATGCCTCGCAATGCGTGGGCAATGCCTAGCAATGCGTGGCAATGCTTGGGCAATGCCTAGCAATGCGTGGCAATGCCTGACAATGCCAGGCAATGCCTGGCAATGCTTGGCATTGCCTGGCAATGCCTGGCAATGCCTGGACAATGCCTGGCATTGCCTGGACAATGCATGGCAATGCCTGGACAATGCCTGGCAATGCCTGACAATGCCTGGCAATGCCTGGAAATCCCTGGAAATGCCTCGCAATGCCTGGCAATGCCTGGGCAATGCCTCGCAATACCTGGCAATGCCTTGGCAATGCTTGACAATGCCCGAGCAATGCCGGGCAATGCCTGGTACTGCCTTGCTATGCATGACAATGCCTCGGCAATGCGTTGAAATGCTTGGCAATGCCTGGCAATGCATGGGCAATGCATGGCAATGCCTGGTAATGCTTAGCAATGCCTGGTATTCCTGGGTAATGCCTAGCAATGCATGGGCAATGCCTGGCAATGCATGGCAATGCCTGGCAATGCCTGGCAATGCCGGGACAATGCCTGGCAATGCCTGGGCAATGCCTGGCAATGCCTGTGCAATACCTCGCAATGCCTAGGCAATGCCTGGGCAATGCCTGGTAATTCCTGGGCAATGCCTGGCAATGCCTGGGCAGTGCCTCGCAATGCCTGGCAATGCTTGAGCAATGCCTGGCAATGCCAGGCAATGCCTTGCAATGTTTGAGCAATGCCTGGCAATGCATGACAATGCCTGGCAACGCCTGGGCAATGCCACGCAATGTCTAGCAATGGCTTGCAATGCCTGGGTAATACCTTGAAATGCTTGGGTAATGCTTGGCATGCCCGGCAATGCATGGACAATGCCTGGCAATGCCTAGGCAATGCCTGGAAGTTCCTAGCAATGCCTTAGAATGCCTGGCAATGCTTGGCAATGTCTTGGCAATGTCTGGGCAATGCCAGGCATGCATGGGCAATGCTTGGTAATACCTAGCAATGCCTGGAAATGCCTTTGCAATGTTTGGCAATGCTTGGCAATGCCTGGCAATGCCTTGGAAATTCTTGGCAATGCTTGGCAATGCCTGGCAATGCTTCGGCAATGCCTGACAATGCCTGGCAATACCTGGGCAATGCTAGGTAATGCCTAGGAAAACCTGGCAATGCCTGGCAATGACCGGGCAATGCCTGGCAATGCCTGGGCTATTCCTGTCAATGCCTGGAAATACCCGGGCAATACCTGGAAACGCCTCAGCAATGCTTGGCAATGCCTGGCAATGCCTGGGCAATGCATGGCAATGCTTGGCAATGCCTGAGCAATGCCTGGCAATGCTTGGCAATGCCTGTTAGTCCCTGGGAAATGCGTGATAATGCTTGGGCAATGCTTGGCATGCCTGGCAATGCTTGGGCAATGCATGGCAATCCCTAGGCAATGCGTGGCAACGCCCGGACAATGCCTGGCAATGCCTGGGTAATGCATGGCAATGCCTAGGAATTCCTGGCAATGCTTGGAAATACCTGGGGAATGACTGGCAATTCCTGGGTAATGCCTAGCAATGCCTGGCAATGCCTCACAATGCTGGCAATGCCTAGGCAATGCCTGGGAATGCCTGGTAATGACAGGGAAATGCCTGGCAATGCCTGGCAATGCTTGGCAATGCCTGCACAATGCCTAGCAATGCTTGGCAATGCCTGGGAAATGCTTGGCAATGCCTGGCAATGCCTCAAAGATGCCTGGGCAATGCCTTGCAATGCGTGACAATGCCTAGCAATGCCTGACAATGCCCGGCATTGCTTGGCAATACCTCAGCAATGCATGGGCAATGCCTAGGCAATGCCTGGGCAATACCTGGGCAATGCTTGGCAATGCTAGGGCAATGCTTGGCAATGCCTGGGCAATGCCTGGCAATGCCTGGGAAATGCCTCGCAATGCCTGGCAATGCCTGGAAATGCCTACCAATGCCTCGCAATGCGTGGGAAATGCCTCGGCAATGCTTGGCAATGCCTGGGCAATGCCTGGCAATGCCTGGCAATGCGGGAAATGCCTGGAAAATACCTGGCAATGCTTGGAAATGCCCACCAATGCATGGGCATGGCCTGGCAATGCCTAGCAATGCCTGGCAATGACTTGGCAATGCCTGGGCAATGCCTGGCAATGCCTGGGCAATGCCTAGTAATGACTAGCAATTCTTGGTAATGCCTGGACAATGCCTGGAAATGCTTGGCAATGCGTGGAAATGCCTTGGTAATGCTTGGAAATGCCTGGCAATGCCTGGTAATACTTAAGCAATGACGGGCAATTCTTGGCAATACTCGGGCAATGCCTGGCAATGCCTGGGCAATGCTTGGCAATGCCTGGCAATGCCTGGGCAAGGTTGGCAATGCCTGGGCAATGCCTAGCAAAGCCTCGGCAATGCCTCGGCAATGCCTGGCAATGCCTAGAAATGCCAAGCAATGCCTGGCAATGCTTGGGTAATTCCTGGAAATGCATGGATAATGCTTGGCATTGCATGGCAATGCCTGGCAATGCCTGGCAATGCCTGGCAATGCCTGAACAATGCCTGGCAATGCATGGCAATACCTGAGCAATATCTGGCAATGCCTGGGCAATGCGTGGCAATGCCTGGGCAGTGCCTGGCAATGCCTAGCAATGCTTGAGCAATTCCTCGGAATGCCTAGGCAATGCCTGGCAATGCGTAGCAATGCTTGGGCAATGCCTGGCAATGCCTCGCAATGCCAGGGCAATGCTTGGAAATGCCTGGCAATGCCTGGTTATGCCTGGGCAATGCCTCAAAATGCTTGGGCAATGCCTGGCATGCCTGGCAATGCTTGGGCAATGCCTAGCAATGCCTAGGCAATGCGTTGCAACTCTTGGCAATGCATGGCAATGCCCGGGCAATGCCTGGCACTGCCTGCGCAATCCTTGGCAATGCCTGGGCAATGCTTGCCAGTGCCTGGGCAATGCCTGGCTATGCCTCAGCAATGCCTGGCAATGCTCGGCAATACCTGGCAATGCTTAGCACTCCCTGGGCAATGCTTGGTAATGCCTATGCAATGCCTGGCAATGCCTGGCAATGTTCACGCAATGCCTGACAATGCCTGGCAATGCCTGGCAATGTTCACGCAATGCCTGACAATGCCTGGCAATGCCTGGCAATGCCTGAACAATGCCTGGCAATGCATGGCAATACCTGAGCAATATCTGGCAATGCCTGGGCAATGCGTGGCAATGCCTGGGCAGTGCCTGGCAATGCCTAGCAATGCTTGAGCAATTCCTCGGAATGCCTAGGCAATGCCTGGCAATGCGTAGCAATGCTTGGGCAATGCCTGGCAATGCCTCGCAATGCCAGGGCAATGCTTGGAAATGCCTGGCAATGCCTGGTTATGCCTGGGCAATGCCTCAAAATGCTTGGGCAATGCCTGGCATGCCTGGCAATGCTTGGGCAATGCCTAGCAATGCCTAGGCAATGCGTTGCAACTCTTGGCAATGCATGGCAATGCCCGGGCAATGCCTGGCACTGCCTGGGCAATGCTTGGCAATGCCTGGGCAATGCTTGGCAGTGCCTGGGCAATGCCTGGCTATGCCTCAGCAATGCCTGGCAATGCTCGGCAATGCCTGGCAATGCTTAGCACTCCCTGGGCAATGCTTGGTAATGCCTATGCAATGCCTGGCAATGCCTGGCAATGTTCACGCAATGCCTGACAATGCCTGGCAATGCCTGGCAATGCCTGGCAATGCGTAGCGATGCCCAGCAATGCCTGGAAACTCTTGGCAATGCCTGGGTAATGCCTGGCAATGCTTGGACAATGTCTGGCAATGCCTGGGCAATGCTTGGCAATGCCTGGGCAATGCTTGGCAGTGCCTGGGCAATGCCTGGCTATGCCTCAGCAATGCCTGGCAATGCTCGGCAATGCCTGGCAATGCTTAGCACTCCCTGGGCAATGCTTGGTAATGCCTATGCAATGCCTGGCAATGCCTGGCAATGTTCACGCAATGCCTGACAATGCCTGGCAATGCCTGGCAATGCCTGGCAATGCGTAGCGATGCCCAGCAATGCCTGGAAACTCTTGGCAATGCCTGGGTAATGCCTGGCAATGCTTGGACAATGTCTGGCAATGCCTGGACAATGCTTGGCAATGCCTGGCAATGCCTAGGTAATGCCTCGCTATGCCTGGCAATGCTTGGGCAATGCTTGGCAATGCCTGGCAATGCCTAGGCAATGCCTGGCAATGCCTGGGCAATGCCGGGCAATGCCTGGTACTGCCTGGCAATGCCTGAGAATGCCTGGGGAATGCCCGGCAATGCCTGGCAATACCTTGCAATGCATGGGCAATGCATGGCAATGCCTGGCAATGCTTGGCAATGCCTGGTAATGCTTGGGTAATGCCTAGCAATGCATGGGCAACACCTGGCAATGCATGACAATGCTTGGCAATGCCTGGGCAATGCCTGGCAATGCCATGCAATGCCTGAGCAATGCCTGGCAATGCCTGGGCAATGCCTGGCAATGCCTTGGCAATGCGTGGCAATGCCCGGGCAGTGCTTGGAAATGCCTTCCAATGCTTGAGCAATGCCTAGCAATGCCTGGACAATGCCAGGCAATGCCTGGCAATGCGTGGCAATGTTTGGGCAATGCCTGGCAATGCCTGGGAATGCCTGGGCAATGCTTGGCAATGCCTGGGCAATGCGTGGGAATGCCTAGCAATGGGTGGAAATGCCGAGCAATGGTTAGGCAATGCCTCGAAATGCTTGGGAAATCACTGGCATGTTTGGCAATGCTTGGGCAATGCCTGGCAATGCCTAGATGATGCCTGACAATTCCTGGTAATGCGTGGCAATGCCTTACAATGCCTAGCAATGCCTGGCAATGTCTTGGAAATGCGTGGGTAATGCTTGGTAATACCTGGCAATGCCTGGAAATGCCTGTGCAATGTTTGGCAATGCTTGGCAATGCCTGGCAATGCCTTGGCAATTCTTGGCAATGCCTGGCAATGCCTGGCAATGCTTGGGCAATGCCCGCCAATGCCTGGCAATACCTGGGCAATGCTTAACAATGCCTAGGAATACCTGGCAATGCCTGGCAATGCCTAGAAATGCCCAAATTGCCTGGGCAGTGCCTGGCAATGCCTGGAAATTCCCGGGCAATACTTGGCAACGCCTCGGCAATGCCTGGCAATGCCTGGGCAATGCCTGGCAATGCCTGGGCAATTCCTGGCAATGCCTAGCATTGCCAAGCAATGCTTGGCAATGCCTTGCAATGCCTGGCAATGGCTGGAAACTCCTGGCAATGCCTCGGCAATGCCTGGCAATGCCTGGCAATGCCTAGCAATGCCTAGCAATCCCTAGGCAATACGTGGCAATACTTTGGCAATGCCTGGCATGCCTGGCAATGCTTGGGTAATGCCTTGCAATGCCTAGGCAATGCCTGGCAATGCCTGGCAATGCCTCGCAATGCCCGGGCAATGCCTGGCAATGCCTGGGTAATGCCTGACAATGCCTACGAATTCCTGGCAATGCCTGGGAATGCCTGGGCAATGACTGGGAATGCCTGGGTAATGTCTGGAAATGCCTGGCAATGCCTGGGCAATGCCTAGGCAATGAATACCAATGCCTGGCAATGCTTGGCAATGCCTGGCAATGCCTGGGCAATACCTGGCAATGCCTGGCAATGCTTGGAAATGCCTGGGAAATGCCTAGCAATGCTAGGCAATGCCTGGGCAATGCTTGGAAATCCCTGGCAATTCCTGCCAATTCCTCGGCAATGCCTCGCAATGCCTGGGAATGCCTGGCAATGCCTTGCAATGCCTGGGCAATGCCTGGCAATTCTAAACAATGCCTGGCAATGCCTGACAATGCCTGACAATGCTTGGCAATGCCTCAGCAATGCATGGGCAATGCCTAGGTAATGCCTGAGCAATGCCTGGGAAATACTTGGCAATGCTTGGGCAATGCGAGGCAATGCCTGGGCAATTCCAAGCAATGCCTGGCAATGCCTGGGAAATGCCTGGTAACGCCTGGCAAGGCCTGGCAATGCTTGGCAATGCCTAGCAATGCCTGGCAATGCGTGGGCAATGCCTAGGCAATGCCTGGCAATGCCTGGCAACGTCAGGCAATGCCTCACAATGCCTGGGCAATGCTTGGGCAATGCGGAGGAATGCTTGGCAATGCCCAGCAATGCATTGGCATGGCTTGGTAATGCCTGGCAATGCCGGACAAGGCCTGGCAATGCCTGGCAATGCCTGGCAATGTCTTTGTAATGCCTGGGCAATGCCTAGCAATGCCTGGGCAATGCCTAGTAATGCCTAGCAATTCCTGGTAATGCCTGGGCAATGCCTTACAATGCTTGGCAATGCCTGGGAATGCCTTGGTAATGCTTGGCAATGCCTAGTAATTCTGGCAATGCTTAAGCAATGTCTTGCTATGCTTGGCAATGCTTGGGCAATGCCTCGCAATGCCTAGCAATGCATGGCAATGCCTGGCAATGCCCGGGTAATGCCTGACAATGCCTAGGCAATGCCTGGCAATGCCTGGCCATGCCTGGGCAATGCCTGGCAATGCCTCGGCAATGCCTGGCAATGCCTAGACAATGCCTGGCAATGCCTGGCAATGCCAAGCAATGCCTAGCAATGCCTGGGTAATACCTGGAAATGCATGGAAAATACTTGGCATTGCATGGCAATGCCTGGCAATGCGTGGAAATGTCTGGGAAATACCTGGTAACGCCTGGGCAATGCCTGGCAATGCCTGAGTAGTGTCTGGAAATGCCTAGGAAATGCCTGGCAATGCCTGGGCAGTGCCTGGAAATGCCTTGCAATGCTTGAGCAATGCCTGGCAATGCGTAGGCAATGCCTGGAAATGCCAAGGCAATGCCAGGGAATGCCACGGCAATGCCTGGCAATGCCTCACAATGCCTGGCAATGCTTGGGCTATGCCTAAAAATGCTTGGGAAATACCTGGCATGCCCGGCAATGCTTGGGAAATGCCTGGCAATGCTTGGGCAGTGCTTGGCAATGCTTGGAAATGCTTGAGCAATGCTTGGCAATGCCTGAGCAATGTCTGGAAATGCCTAGGCAATGCTTGTCAATGCCTGGAAATGCTTGAGCAATGCGTGGCAATGCGTAGACAATGCCTGGCAATGCCGAGCAATGCTTGGGCATTGCTTTGAAATGCCTGGCAATGCCAGGGCAATGCATGACAATGCCTGGGCAATCCCTGGCAATGCTTCACAATGCCTGGCAATGTCTGGGCTATGCCTCAAAATGCTTGGGAAATGCGTGGCATGCCCAGCAATGCTTGGGCAATGCCTGACAATGCCTAGGCAATGCCTGGCAATTCCTTGCAATGCCTGGCAATGGCTGGGCAATGCCTGGCACTGCCTGGGCAATGCATGGCAATGCCTGGGCAATGCTTGGCAATGCCTTGGTAATGCCTGCCAATGCCTGAGTAATGCCTGGTTATGCTTGGCAATGCTTGGCAATGCCTAGAAATCCGTGTACAATGCCTGGGTAATGCATGGCAATGCCTGGCAATGCCTTGCAATGCCTGGGCAATGCCTGGACAATGCCTGGCAATGCCTAGCAATACCCAGAAATGCATGGGCATGGCCTAGCAATGCCTGGCAATGCCTGGCAATGACTGGCAATGCCTGGAAATGTCTTGGCAATGCCTGGGCAAAGCCTGGCAATGCTTGGGCATTGCCTGGCAATGCTTGGTAATGCCTGGTCATGCCTTGGTAATGCTTGGCAATGCCTTGCATTGCCTGGCAATGCTTAAGCAATGGCTGGCAATGCTTGGCAATGCTTGGGCAATGCCTGGCAATGCCTACCAATGCATGGCAATGCCTGGCAATGCCCGGGTAATGCCCGGGAATGCCTGGGCAATGCCTGGGAAATGCATGGGAATGCCTTGGCAATGCCTGGCAATGCCTAGTCAATGCCTTGCAATGCCTGGCAATGCCGAGCAATGCCTGGTAATGCGTGGGTAATGCCTGGCAATGCATGGGCAATGCCTGGCATTGCATGGCAATACCCAAAAATGGCTGGCAATGCCTGGCAATGTCTAGGCAATGTCTGGCAACGCGTGAGCAATGCCTGAGAAACTTGGCAATGCCTGAGCAATGCCTAGTAATGCCTGGGCAATGCCTTGAAATGCCTGGACAATGCCTGTCAATGCCTGGCAATGCGAGAGCAATGCCTGGCATTGCCTAGGAAATGCCTGGCAATGCCTCGCAATGCTTGGGCAATGACTGGCAATGCCTGGCAATGCCAGGGTAATGCCTGGAAATGCCTGGGCAATGCGTGGAAATTCCTGGAAATGACTTGGCAATGCCTCAAAATGCTTGGGCAATGCCTGGCATGCCTGGAAATGCTTGGGCAATGCCTTGCAATGCCTAGGTAATGCCTGAAAATTCCTGGCAATGCCCACACAATGCCTAGCACTGCCTGGGCAATACCTGGCAATGCGTGGCAATGCTTGGCAATGCGTGGCAATGCCTCGAAATGCCTAACAATGCCTGGCAATGCCTGGAATTGTCTTGGCAATGCCTGGGCAATACCTGGCTATGCATGGACAATACCTGGTAGCTTGGTAATGCCTGGAAATGCCTGTGCAATTCCTGGCAATGCTCTGCAATGCCTAGCAATTCCTAGGCAATGCCTGGCAATGCCTAGAAATACCTGGCAATTCCTGGCAATGCCCTAGCAATGCATGGGCTATTCCTAGCAATGCCTGGCAATGCCAGGGCAATGCCTGGCAACGCCTCGGCAATGCCTAGAAATGCCCTGGCAATGCTTGGAAATGCCTAGCAATGCCAAGCAATGCCTGGCAATGCCTGGCAATGCAAGGCAATGCCTGGACAATGCCTGGCGATGCCGTGGCAATGCGTGGCAATGCTTGGGCAATGCCTGGCATGCCTGCCAATGCTTGGGAAATGCCTGGCAATGCCTATGCAATGCCTGGCAATGCCCGGACAATGTCTGGCAATGCCTGGCCAATGCATGGTAATGCCTTGGAAATGCCTGGCAATGCGTTGCAATGCGTGGCAATGCCTGGGCAATGCCTCGCACTGCCTGGCAATGCCTGGGAATGCCTGGCAATGCATGGGCAATGCCTGGCAATGCCTGGTAATGCATGGGAATGTCTTGCAGTGCCTGGCAATGCCTGGCAATGCCTGGCAATGCATGGGTAATGCCTGGCAATGCGTGGCAATGCCTGAGCAATGCCAGGCAATGCCAGGGCAATGCCTAGCAATGCCTAGGCAATGCCTTGCAATGCCTGGACAGTGCCTGGCAATGCCTAGCCATGCTTGAGCAATGCATGGCAATGCCTGGGCAATGCCTGGAAATGCCTGACAATGCCTGGCAATGCTTCGACAATGCCTGACAATACCTGGGCAATGGCTTGCAATGCATGGCAATGCCTAGCAATGCCTGGCGATGCCTTGCAATGCCTCGGGAATGCCTAGCAATGGGTGGACATGCCTGGCAATGCCGGGCAATGCGTGAAAATGCCTGGGCAATGCTTGGCAATGCCTGGGCAATGTGTGGTAATGCTGGGGCAATGCCTGGCATACCTGGCAACGCTTGGGCAACGCCTGGTAATGCCTGGCAATGTTTGGCAATGCCTGGAAATGCCCGGGCAATGCCTGGCAATGCCTGGGTAATGCCTGGCAATGCCTAGGAATGCCTGGCAATGCCTGGGCAATGCCTGGCAATGCCTGTGCAATGCCTTGAAATGCCTTGCAATGCCTGGGTAATGCTTGTGCAATGCATGGGCAATGCCTAGCAATGCATGGCAATGCCTGGCAATGCTTGACAATGCCTAGCAATGCCTGGGCAATGCCTGGAAATGCCTAGAAATGCCTCGGAAATGCCTCGCAATGCCTGGCAATGCTTGGCAATGCCGTCGAAATGCCTAGCAATGCCTGGCAATGCCTGAGCAGTACTTGGCAATGCCTGGCAATGCCTAGCAATGCCTGGGAATGCCTGGCAATGCCTGGCAATGCCTGGGTAATGCATGGCAATGCCTGACAATGCTTGACAATGCCTGACAATGCCCGAAAATACCTGGCAATGCCTAGTCAATGCCTGGGCAATGCTTGGCAATGCTTGGGCAATGCCTCGCAATGCCTGGGAAATGCCTGGCAATGCCTGGGAATGCCTGACAATGCCTAGCAATGCCTGGATTTGCCTAGCAATGCCTGGCATTACGTGGCCAATGCCTCGGCAATGCCTGGCAATGCCTGGCAATTTCTGGCAATGCTTGGCAATGCCTGGTAATGCCTTGCAATGCCTGGGCAATGCCTGGCAATACCTGGCAATGCCTCGCAATGCATGGGCAATGCGTGGCAATGCCTCATAATGCCTGGCAATGCCTGGCCATGTCTTGGAAATGCATGGGCAATGCCTGGCAATGCCAAGGCAATGCCTGGTAATGCCTAGCAATACTTGGTAATTCTTGGGCATGCCTGGCAATGCTTGGCAATGCCTGGAAATGCCTTGGTAATACTTGGCAATGCGTGGCAATGCCTAGCAATGCTTGGGAAATGCCTGGCAATGCTTGGCAATGCTTGGCAATGCCTGAGATTTCCTGGCAATGCCTCGCAATGCCTAACAATGCCTGGCGATGCCTGGGAATGTCTTGGCAATGCCTAGGCAATGCCTGGCAATGCATGGGCAATGCCTGGTAATGCCTAGCAATGCCTGGAAATGCCTGTGCAATGCCTGGCAATACTTGGCAATGCCTAGCAATGCGTTGGCAATGCTTGGCAATGCCTGGCAATGCCTAACAATGCTAAGGCAATGCCTGGAAATGCCAGGCAATGCCTAGGAAATGCCTGGCAATGCCTAGCCATACCTGGCAATGCCTAGCGTTGCCCGAGCAATGCCTGGCCATGCCTGGGTATTTCTTGGCAGTGCTTGGAAATGCCCGGGCAATGCCTGGAAATGCCTTGACAATGCCTGGCAATGCCTGGGCAATGACTGGCAATGCCTGGGCAATGCCTGGCAATGCCTAGCAATGCCAAGAAAAGCCTGGAAATTCCTGGCAATGCCTGGCAATGCCTGGGCAATGCCTGGAAATTCCTGGCAATGCCTGGTAATGCCTGGCAATGCCTAGGCAATGCGTGGCAATGCTTGGGCAATGCCTGGCAATGCCTGGGCAATGCCTGGCAATGCCTGGAAATGCCTGGCAATGCCCGGTAATGCCTGGCAATGCCTGGGAAATGCCTAGCAATGCCTGGTAATGCCTGGCAATGCCTGGGAAATTCCTGCCAATGCTTGGGCAATGTCTGGGCAATGCCTTGCAATGCCTGGTAATGCTTGGCAATGCCTGGGCAATGCCTGGAAATGCCTGGCAATGCCTGGTAATGCCTGGCAATGCCTAGGCAATGCCTGGCAATGCTTGGGCAATGCGTGGCAATGCCTATGCAATGCCTGGCAATGCCTTGCAATGCCCGGGCAATGCCTGGCAATGCCTGGGGAATGCCTCGTAATTCCTAACAATGCCGGGCAATGCCCGGCAATGCCTGGGCAATGCCTGGCAATGCCTGAAAAATGCCTGGCAATGCCTTGGCAATGTCTGGCAATGCCTGGCAATGCCTGGCAATGCGTGGCAATGCCTCAGAATGCTTGGACAATGCCTTGCAATGCTTGGCAATACCTGGGCAATGCGTGACAATGCCTCGCAATGCCTAGCAATGCATGGGCAGTGCCTAGCAATGCCTGGTAATGCCTAGGAATGCCTGGCAATGTCTGGGCAATGCCTGGTAATGCCTGGGAATGCCTTGCAATGCCTGGGCAATGGCTGGAAATGCGTGGCAATGCCAAGCAATGCCTGGCAATGCCTGGACAATGCTTGGAAATGCCTAGGCAATGCCTAGCAATGCCCTTGCAATGCCTGACAATGCCTGGGTAGTGCCTGGCAATGCCTGGCAATGCTTGAGAAATGCCTGGCAATGCCTGGGCAATGCCTGACAATGCCTGGCAATGCTTGGACAATGCCTCGCAATGCCTGGCAATGCTTGGCAATGTATTGCAATGCCTGGCAATGCATTGCAATGCCTGGAAATGCCTAGCAATGCCTGGCAATGCCTGGGAAATGCCTGGTAATGCGTGGACAATGCTTGGCAATGACTGACAATGCCTCGGCAATGCCTCGGCAATGCCTGGCAATGGCTGGACAATGCGTCGCAATGCTTGGGCAATGCTTGGGCAATGCCTCGCATGCCTTGCAATGCTTAAGCAATGCCTGGAAATGCCTAGCAATGCCTGGCAATGCCTGGGAAATGCCTGGTAATGCGTGGACAATGCTTGGCAATGACTGACAATGCCTCGGCAATGCCTCGGCAATGCCTGGCAATGGCTGGACAATGCGTCGCAATGCTTGGGCAATGCTTGGGCAATGCCTCGCATGCCTGGCAATGCTTAAGCAATGCCTGGAAATGCCTAGGCAATGCCTGGAAATGCCTGGAAATGACCGGGCAATGCATGGCAATGCCTGGGTAATGCCTGGAAATGTCTAGGAATGCCTAGCAATGCCTGTAAATGCCTCGGCAATGCCTGGAAATGCCTAGGCAATGCCTGGAAATGCCTGGAAATGACCGGGCAATGCATGGCAATGCCTGGGTAATGCCTGGAAATGTCTAGGAATGCCTAGCAATGCCTGTAAATGCCTCGGCAATGCCTGGAAATGCCTGGGCAATGCTTCTAAATGCCTGGCAATGCCTGGGTAATGCCTGTACAATGCCTAGGCAATGCCTACCAATACTTGGCAATGCCTGGCAATGCCTGAAAATGCCTAGCAATGCCTGGGCAATGCCAGGCAATGCCTGGCAATGTCTGGGAAATGCCTGGCAATGCTTGGCAATGCTTGGCAATGCCTGGGCAACGCCTAGCAATGCCTGATAATGCCTGGGTAATGCTTGGCAATGCCTGGCAATGCCTGGCAATGCCATGGCAATGCCTGGTAATGCTTGGCAATGCCTGGCAATGCCTGGGCAATGCTTGGCAATGCCTCAAAATGCCTGGCAATACCTGACAATGCCCGGTAATGCCTAGCAATGCCTCAGTAATGCCTCTGCAATGCCTGGGCAATGCCTCGGCAATGCCTGGACAATACCTGGCAATGCTTAGACAATGACTAGCAATGCGTGGGCAATGCCATGCAATGGCTGGCAATGCTTGGGTAATGATTGGCAATGCTTGGCAATGCGTGGCAATGCCTGGCAATGCCTAGAAATACGTGGCCAATGCCTGGGCAATGTCTTCACAATGCCTGGGCAAAGCCTAGCAAAGCATGGGCAATGCCTGGTAATGCCTACCAATGCCTGGTAATGCCTGTGCAATGCCTGGCAATGCTTGGCAGTGCCTGGCAATGCCTTGGTAATGCTTGGCAATGCATGGCAATGCGTGGAAATGCTTTGGCAATGGCTGGCAATGCTTGCCAATGCTTTGGCTATGCCCGGCAATGCCTAGCAATGCATGGCAATGCCCGGGCAATGCCTCGCAATGCCTGGCAATGTCTTTGTAATGCCTGGGAAATGCGTGGCAATGCCTGGGCAATGCCTGGTAATGCCTAGCAATGCTTGGTGATGCCGGGGCAATGCCTAGCAATGCTTGGCAATGCCTGGCAATGCCTTGGTAATCCTTGGCAATACTCGGCAATGCCTGGCAATGCTTGGGCAATGCCTGGCAAAGCTTGGCGATGCCTGGCAATGCCTGGGAATGCGTGGCAATGCCTGGCAATGCCTAACAATGCCTGGGGATGCCTGGCATTGTCTTGGCAATGCCTGGGCAATGCCTGGCAATGCATGGGCAATGCCTGGTATTGCCTGGCAATGCATGGAAGTGCCTGTGCACTGCCTGGTAATGCTTGGAAATGCCTAGTAATGCCTTGGAAATTCTTGGCAATGCCTAGTAATGCCTGACAATGCTAAGGCAATGCCTGGAAATGCCTGACAATGCTAAGGCAATGCCTGGAAATGCCTGAAAATGCTAAGGCAATGCCTAGCATTGCCTAGCAATACCTGGCAATGCCTAGCAATGCCCCAGCAATGCCTGGCAATGCCTAGCAACGCTTCGGCAATGCCTGGCAATGCCTCGGCAATGCCTGGCAATGCCTAGCAATGCCAAGCAATGCCTGGCAATGCCCGGCAATGCCTGGCAATACCTGGGCAATGCCTGGCATTGCCTGGCAATGCCTGGTAATGCCTGGCAATGCCTAGGCAATGCATGGCAATGCTTGGGTAATGCCTGGTATGCCAGGCAATGCTTGGGCAATTCCAGGCATTGCTTGGCAATGCTTGGGCAACGCCTGGTAATGCCTAGAAATGCCTAGCAATGCCTGGCAATGCCTGGAAATGCTTGGACAATGCCTGGAAATGCCTGGAGAATGCCTGGCAATGCCTTGGCAATGCATGCCAATGCCTGGTAATGCCTGGCAATGTGTGGCAATGCCTGGCAATGCATGGGCAATGCCTCGCAATGCCTGGCAATGCCTGGGCAATGCGTGACAATGCCTCGCAATGCCTGGCAATGCATGGGCAATGCCTGGCAATTGTTGGTAATGCATGGGAATGCGTGGCAATGCCGGGGCAATGCCTGGCAATGCATGGGCAATGCCTGGCAATGGGTGGCAATGCTTGAGCAATGCGTGGCAATGCCTAGGCAATGCCTAGCAATGCCCTGGCAATGCTTGGCAATGCCTGGGCAGTGCCTGGCAGTGCTTGGCAATGCTTGAGCAATACCTGGCAATGCCTGGGCAATGCCTGACAATGCTCGACAATGCCTGGCAATCCTTGGACAATGTCTGAAAATGCTTGGCAATGCCTCGCAATGCATGGCAATGCCTGGGCAATGCCTGGCAATGCGTGGACAATGCCTGGCAATGCCTGACAATGCCTGGGCAATGCCTGGCAATGCCTGGACAATTCGTAGCAATGCTTGGGCAATGCTTGGGCAATGCGTGGCATGCCTGGTAATGCTTGGGCAATGCCTGGGAATGCCTAGGCAATGCCTGTCAATGCCTAGAAATGCCTGGAAATGCCCGGGAAATGCGTGGCAATGCCTGGGTAATGCCTGGAAATGTCAAGGAATGCCTAGCAATGCCTATGAATGCCTCGGCAATGCCCGGCAATGCCTGGGCAATGCCTGTAAATGCCTGGCAATGCCTGGATAATGCCTGTGCAATGCCTGGGCAATGCCTAGCAATGCGTGGCAATGCCTGGCAATGCTTGAAAATGCCAAGCAATGCCTAGGCAATGCCTGGCAATGCCTGGGAAATGCCTGGCAATGCTTGGCAATGCTTGGCAATGCCTGGGCAATGCCTAGCAATGCGTGGCAATGCCTCGGCAATGCTTGGCAATGCCTGGCAATGCATGGCAATGCCCGGGCAATGCATGCATGCCTGGCAATTCCTGGCAATACCTGGGCAATGCTTGGCAATGCCTGACAATGCCTTGCAATTCCTGACAATGCCCGGCAATGCCTAGCAATGCCTCAGCAATGCCTCTGCAATGCCTAGGCAATGCCTGGGCAATGCCCGTGCAACACTTGGCAATGCTTGGACAATGCCTGGCAATGCCTAGGCAATGCCATGCAATGGCTGGCAATGCGTGGGTAATGACTGGCAATGCTTCGCAATGCCTGGAAATGCCTGGCAATGCCTGACAATACGTGGCCAATGCCTGGGCAATGCCTGGCAATGCCTGGGCAATGCCTGGCAATGCCTTGCAATGCCTTGGCAATGCCTGGGCAATGCCTGGCTATGCCTGGCAATGCCTGGCAAAACATGGGTAATGCCTGGCAATGCCTAACAATGCCTGGCAATGTATTCAAAATGCCTGGGCAATGCCTCGCAATGCCTGGGCAATGCCTGGTAATGCCTAGCAATGCCTGGTAATGCCTGTGTAATGCCTGGCAATGCTTGGAAATACCTGGCAATGCCTTGGTAATGCTTGGCAATGCCTGGCAATGCCTGGCAATGCTTGGGCAATGGCTGGCATTTCTTGGCAATGCTTGGGCTATGCCCGGCAATGCCTAGCAATGCATGGCAATGCATGGCAATGCCCACGCAATGCCTGGCAATGCCTGGGAAATGCCTGGCAATGCCTGACAATGCCTGGCAATGTCTTGGAAATGCCTGGGCAATGCCTAGCAATGCCTAGGCAATGCGTGGTAATGCCTAGCAATGCTTGGTAATGCCTGGGCAATGCCTGACAATGCTTGGCAATGCTTGGCAATGCATTGGTAATGCTTGGCAATGCCTGGAAATGCCTTGCAATGCTTGGGCAATGCCTGGCAAAGCTTGGCAATGCCTGGGAATGCCTGGTAATGCCTGGCAATGCCTAACAATGCCTGGCAATGCCTGGCAATGTCTTGGCAATGCCCGGGCAATGCCTGGCAATGCATGGGCAATGCCTGGTAATGCCTTGCAATGCCTGGAAATGCTTGTGCAATTCCTGGCGATGCTTGGAAATGCCTGGCAATGCCTTGGCAATGCTTGGCAATGCCAAGTAATGCCTAACAATGCTAAGGCAATGCCGGGAAATGCGTGGCAATGCCTAGGCAACGCCTGGCCATGCCTAGTAATACCTGGCAATGCCTAGCAATGCCCGAGCAATGCCTGGCAATGCCTCGGTATTTCCTGGCAATGCTTGGCAATGCCTGGCAACGCCTCTGTAATGCCTGGCAATGCCTCGGCAATGCCTGGTAATGCCTTGCAATGCCAAGCAATGCCTGGGAATGCCGCGGCAATGCCTGGCAATGCCTAGGCAATGCCTGGGCAATGCTTGGCAATGCCTGACAATGCCTGGTAATGCCTGGCAATGCCTAGGCAATGCGTGGCAATGCTTGGGCAATGCCTGGCATGCTTGGAAATGCTTGGGCAATTCCTGGGAATGTCTAGGCAATGCCTGGCAATGCCCGGGCAATGCCCGGCTATGCCTGGGCAATGCCTGGTAATGCGTAGCAATGGCTGGCAATGCTTGGCAATGCATGGAAATGCCTGGGCAATGCCTGGCAATGCCTGGAGAACGCCTGGCAATGCCTTGGCCATGCCTGACAATGCCTGGTAATGCTTCGCAATGCGTGGGAATGCTTGGCATGCCTGGACAATGCCTCGCAATGCCTGACAATGCCTAGGTAATGCCTAGCAATGCCCTGGCAATGCCTGGGAATTCTGGGCAGTGCCTGGTAATGCCTGGCAATGCTTGAGGAATGCCTGGCAATGCCTGGGGAATGTGTGGCAATGCCTGAAAATGCCTGGCAATGCCTGGGCAATGCCTGACAAAGCCTGAAAATGCCTGGCAATGCCTCTGCAATGCATGGCCAATGCCTGGGCAATATTTGGCAATGCTTGGACAATGCCTGACAATGCCTGGGCAATGCCATGCAATGGCTCGCAATGCCTGGGTAATGACTAGCAATGCCTGGCAATGCCTGGCAATGCCTAACAATGCCTGGCAATGGGTGGCCAATGCCCGGCAATGCCTGGGCAATGCCTGACAATGCCTGGCAATGCCTGGCAATGCCCAGGCAATGCCTGGGCAATGCCTCACTATGCCTTGCAATGCCTGGCAATGCATGGGCAATGCCTGGCAATGCCTGGCAATGCCTAGCAATGTCTTGGCAATACCTGGGCAATGACTGGGCAATGCCTGGTAATGCCTAGCAATGCCTGGTAATGCCTGTGCAATGCAAAGAAATTCTGTGCAATGCCTGGCAATGCCTTGGCAATTCTCGGCAATGCCTGGCAATGCCTGGCAATGCTTGGGCAATGGCTTTCAATGCTTGGCAATGCTTGGGCTATGCTCGGCAACGCCTAGCAATGCATGGCAATGCATGGCAATGCCCGGGCAATGCCTGGCAATGCCTGGGCAATGCCTGGCAATGTCTTGGCAATGCCTGGGCAATGCCTGGCAAGGCCTGGGCAATGCCTGGTAATGCCTAGCAATGCTTGGTAATGCCTGGGCAATGCGTGGCAATGCTTGGCAATGCCTGGCAATGCCTTGGTAGTGCTTGGCAATGCGTGGGAATGCCTGGCATGCCTGGGCAATGCCTCGTAATGCCTGGCAATGCCTGGGAAATGCCTGATAATGCCTTGCAATGCCTGGAAATGCATGGGCAATGCCTGGCAATGCCTGGTAATGCCTTGGAATGCGTGGCAATGCCTGGGCAATGCCTGGCAATGCCTGGCATTGCATGGGCAATGTTTGGCAATGGGTGGCACTGCCTGAGAAATGCCTAGGTTATGCCTAGTAATGCCCTGGAAATGCCTGGAAATTCCTGTGCAGTGCCTGGTAATGCCTGGCAATGCTTGAGGAATGCCTGGCAATGCCTGGGGAATGTTTGGAAATGCCTTAAAATGCCTGGCAATGCTCGGACAATGCCTGGCAATGCCTGGCAATGCCTGGCAATGCCTGGCAATGCCTGGCAATGCCTGGCAATGCATGGAAATGCCTGGAAATCCCTGGCAATGCCTAGCAATGCCTGGGAAATGCCTGGCAATGGGTGCACAATACGTGACAATGCCTGGGCAATGCCTGACAATGCCTGTGTAATGCCTGGCAATGCCTGGAGAATGCGTGGCAATGCTTGGGCAATGCTTGGGCAATGCTTGGCATGCCTGGCAATGCTTGGGCAATGCCTCGCAATGCCTAGGCAATGCCTGACAATTCCTGGCAAGGCCTGGCAATGCCTAGGCAATGCCTAGAAACGCTTGGCAATGCCTGGAAATGCCCGGGCAATGCCTCGCAATGCTTGGGTAATGCCTGGCAATGTCTAGGAATGCCTAGCAATGCCTGTCAATGCATGAGCAATGCCTGGAAATGCCTGGGCAATGCCGTGCAATGCCTGGCAATGCCTGGCGATGCCTGACCATGCCTGGCAATGCCTCGCAATACCTGGGAAATGCCTGGCAATTCTTGGCAATTCTTGGCAATGCCTGGGCCATGCCTAGCAATGCCTGGAAATGCCTAGGCAATGCTTGGCAATGCCTAGCAATGCCTGGCAATGCCTGGGCAATGCATGGCAATGCCTGGAAATGCCTGGCATTGCCTGACAATGCCTGGCAATGCCTGACAGTGCCCCGCAATGCCTGGCAATGCCTCAGCAATGCCTCTGCAATGCATGGCCAATACCTGGGCAATACTTGGCAATGCTTGGACAATGCCTGGCAATGCTTGGGCAATGCCATGCAATGGCTCGCAATGCCTGGGTAATGACTAGCAATGCCTGGCAATGCCTGGAAATGCCTAACAATGCCTGGCAATGGGTGGCCAATGCCTGGCAATGCCTGGGAAATGCCTGACAATGCCTGGAAATTCCTGGCAATGCCTGGGCAATGCCTGGGAAATGCCTCACCATGCCTTCAATGCCTGGCAATACATGGGCAATGCCTGGCAATGCCTGTCAATGTCTTGGCAATACCTGGGCAATGCCTGGGCAATGCCTGGTAATGCCTAGCAATGCCTGGTAATGCCTGCGCAATGCCTGGAAATGCTTGGCAATGCCTGGCAATGCCTTGGTAATGCTTGGCAATGCCTGGCAATGCCTGGCAATGCTTGGGCAATGGCTTGCAATGCTTGGCAATGCTTGGGCTATGCTCGGCAATGCCTAGAAATGCATGGCAATGCATGGCAATGCCCGGGCAATGCCTGGCAATGCCTGGGCAATGCCTGGCAATGTCTTGGCAATGCCTGGACAATGCCTGGCAAGGCCTGGGCAATGCGTGGTAATGCCTAGCAATGCTTGGTAATGCCTGGGCAATGCGTGGCAATGCTTGGCAATGCTTGGCAATGCCTTGGTAATGCTTGGCAATACTTGGCAATGCGTGGGAATGGTTGGGCAATACCTGGAAAAGCTTGGCAATGCCTCGCAATGCCTTGCAATGCCTTGGAATGCCTGTCTATGCCTGGCAATGCCTAACAATGCCTGACGATGCCTGGCAATGTCTTGGCAATGCCTGGGCAATGCCTGGCAATGCATGGGCAATGCCTGGCAATGCTTGGAAATGCCTATGCAATGCCTGGCAATGCTTGGCAATGCCTGGAAATGCCTTGGCAATGCTTGGCAATGCCCAGAAATGCCTAACAATGCTAAGGCAATGTGTGGAAATGCCTGGCAATGCCTAGGCAATGCCTGGCAATTCCTAGCAATACCTGACAATGCCTAGCAATGCCCGAGCAATGCTTGGCAATGCCTGGGTATTTCCAGGCAATGCCTGGCAATGCCCGGGCAATGCCTGGCAACGCCTCGGCAATTCCTGGCAATGCCTCGGCAATGCCTCGCAATGCCTGGCAATGCCTAGCAATGCCAAGCAGTGCTTGGCAATGCCTGGCAATGGTTGGGCAATGCCTAACAATGCCTGGCAATGCCTGGTAATCCCTGGCAATGCCTAGGTCATGCGTGGCAATGCTTGGGCAACGTTTGGCATGCCTGGCAATGCTTGGGCAATTTGTGGCAATGCCTAGGCAATGCCTGGCAATGCCTAGGCAATGCCTGGCAATGCCTGGTAATGCTTAGCAATACCTGGCAATGCTTGGCAATGCCTGGCAATGCCTGGGCAATGCCTGGCAATGCCTGGAGAATGCCTGGCAATGCCTTGGCAATGCCTGGTGATGCCTGGCAATGCATGGCAATGATTGGCAATGCCTGGGCAATTGCTCGTAATGCCTGGCAATGCCTGGGCAATGCCTGACCATGCCTCGCAATACCTGGCAATGCATGGGCAATGCCAGGCAATGCCTGGTAATGCCTGGCAATGCCTTGGCAATGCCTGGCAATGCGTGGGAATGCATGGGCAATGCCTGGCAATGGGTGGCAATGCCTGAGCAATGCGTGGCAATGCCTAGGCAATGCCTAGTAATGCCGTGGCAATGCCTGGCAATGCCTGGGCAGTGCCTGGCAATGCCTGGCAATGATTCAGCAATGCCTGGCAATGCCTAGACAATGCTTGGCAATGCCTGACAATGCCTGGCAATGCTTGGACAATGCCTGGAAATGCCTGGCAATGCCTCGCAATGCATGGCAATGCCGAGGCAGTGCTTGGCAATGCCTGACAAAGCTTGAGAATGCCTGGCAATGCTTGGGCAACGCGTGACAATGCGAGGCAATGGTTGGAGAACGCCTGGCAATGCATGGAAATGCCTGGCAATGAATGGCAATGCCTGGCAATGCCTAGCAATGCCTGGCAATGCCTGGGCAATGCCTGGCAATGCGTGGAAAATGCCAGGCAATGCCAGGGCAATGGCTGACAATGCATGGGAAATGTGTGGCAATGCCTCGACAATGCATGACAATGCTTGGGCAATGCTTGGGTAATGCATGGCATGCCTGGAAATGCTTGGGCAATGCCTGGCAATGCCTAGGCAATGCCTGGCAATGCCTAGAAATTCCCGGGCAATGCGTGGCAATGCCTGGGTAATGCCTGGCAATGTCTAGGAATGCCTAGCAATGCATGTCAATGCCTTGGCAATGCCTCGCAATGCCTGGGTAATGCCTATAAATGCCTGGCAATGCCTGGGAAATTCCAGTAAATGCCTAGCAATGCCTGGGCAATGCCTGTGCAATGCCTGGGCAATGCCTAGCAATGCCTGGCAATGCCTGGCAATGCCCGAGAATGCTTGGCAATGCCTGGGCAATTCCTGGCAATGCCTGGGAAATGCCTGGAAATTCTTGGCAATGCTTGGAAATGCCTGGGCTATGCCTAGCAATGCCTGGGAATGCCTGGGCAATGCTTGGCAATGCCTGGCAATGCCTGGCAATGCCTGGGCAATGCCTGGAAATGCCTGATAATGCCTCGCAATGCCTGACTATGCCCGACAATGCCTGGCAATGCCTCAGCAATGCCTCTGCAATGCCTGGGCAATGCTTGGGCAATGCCTTGGCAATACTTGGCAATGCCTGGACAATACTTGGCAATGCCTGGGCAATGCCATGCAATGGCTGGCAATGCCTGGGTAATGACTGGCAATGCCTGGCAATGCCTGGCAATGCCTTGGCAATGCCTGGCAATGTCTTGGCAATGCCTGGGCAATGCCTGGCTTGTCTTGGGCAATGCCTGGTAATGCCTTGCAATGCCTTGTAATGCCTGTGCAATGCTTGGCAATGCTTGGAAATGCCTGGCAATGCCTTGGTAATGCTTGGCAATGCCTGGCAATGCTTTGGCAATGGCTGGCAATGCTTGGCAATGCTTGGGCTATGCCCGACAATTCCTAGCAATGCATGGCAATGCCTGGAAATGCCCGTGCAATGCTTGGCTATGCCTGGGCAATGCCTGGCAATGCATGGGAAGTGCCTGGCAATGCCTCGGCAATGCTTGGCAATGCCTCTGCAATGCCTAACAATGCTGGGCAATGCCAAGCAATGCCTGGCAATGCCTGGGTAATGCCTGGCAATGCATGGGCAATGCTTGGCATTGCATGGCAATGCCTTGCAATGCCCAGGCATTGCCAGGCATTGCCCGGGCTGCCTTGCTAGGCATTACCAGGCATTGCCCAAGCATCGCCTGGCATTACCCAGGCATTCCCCAGGCACGCCAAGGCATTGACAGGCACTGCCAATCATTGCCAAGCATTGCCCACGCATTGCCAGGCATTGCCCAGGCATTGCTAGGCATTGCCCAGGCATTGCCGGGCATTACCAGGAATCGCTAGGCATTGCCCGGGCATTGCCACACATTGTTAAGCATTGCTGAGGCATTTCCAGGAATTGCTTGACATTGCCAAGCTTTGCGAGGCATTGCCTAGGCATTGCCAGGCATTGCCAAAGCATTGCCAGGCATTGCCTAGGCATTGCGAGGCATTGCGCACGCATTGCCACGCATTGCCCAGGCATTGCCCAGGCATTTCCCAAGCATTGCCGGGCATTGCCGGGCATTGCCAGGCATTGCCTAGGCATTGTCATTCATTGCCAGGAATTGCCCAAGCATTGCCAGGCATTGCCAAGCATTGCCAAGCATTGCCCAGGCATTGCCAGGCATTGCCAGGCATTGCTCAGGCATTGCCAGGCAATGCCCAAGCATTTCCCAGGAATTTCCAGGCATTGCAAGGCATTGCCAAGCATTGCCCAGGCATTGCCAGGCATTGCCAGGCATTGCCCACGCATTGCCAGGCATTGGCAGGCATAGCCCAGGCATTGCCAGGCATTGCCAGGCATTGCCCAGGCATTACAAGGCATTGCTAGACATTGCCAGGCATTGCCAAGCATTGCCCAGGCATTACCAGGCATTTCCGAGGCATTGCCAGGTATTACCAGGCATTGCCAGGCATTTCCCAGGCATAGCTAGGTATTGCCAGGCATTGCCAGGCATTGCCCAGGCATTGCCAGGCTTTGCCCAAGCATTGCCAGGCATGCCACACATTTCCCAAGCATTTCCAGGCATTGCCCAGGCATTGACATGCATTACCACTCATTTCCAGGCATTGCCATGCATTGCCTAGGCATTGCCAGGGATTGCCAGGAATTGCACAAGCATTGCTAGGCATGGCCAAGCATTGCCAGGCATTGCTCAGGCATTGCCAGGCGTTACTCAAGCATTGCCAGGCATTGCCATGCATTGTCCAGTCATTTCCAGGCATTGTCCAGGCATTGCCAGGCATTGCCAGACATTGCCCAGGCATTGCCAGGCATTGTCAAGGAATTGCCAAGCATTCCCTAGGCATTGCCAGGCATTGCCATGCATTGCCATGCATTGACAGGCATTGCCCATGCATTGCCAGGCATTACCGAGGCATTTCCAGGCATAGCTTGGCATTGCCAGGCATTGCCAAGCATTGCCCAGGCATTAGCAGGCATTGCCGAGGCATTGCCAGGTATTGCCGAGGCATTGCCAGGTATTGCCCAGGCATTGCTAGGTATTACCAGGCATTGCCTAGGCATTGTCCAAGCATTGCCAGGCATTGCCCGGGCATTGCTAGACATTAACAGGCATTGCTAGGCATCGCAAGGCATTACCCAAGCATTGCCAGGCGTTGCCAGCCATTGCCCAAGCATTGCCAGGCATTGCCAAGCATTGCAAGGCATTCCCAGGCATTGCCAAGCATTGCCAGGCATTGCCCAGGCATTACCAGGCATTGCTAGGCATTACCAGGCATTGCTTAGGCATTGCTAGGCATTGCCCAGGCATTGCCAAGACATTGCCCGGCATTGCCAGGTATTGCCAGGCATTGCCAGGCATTGCCCAGGCACTGCCACGCATTGCCCAGGTATTGCCCAGGCATTGCCAGGTATTGCCCAAGCATTGTTAGGCATTGCCTAGGCATTGCCAGGCATTGCCTAGGCATTGCCCAGGCATTGCGAGGCATTGCCACGCTTTGCCCGACATTGCCAGGCATTGCCTAGGCATTGCCAAGCATTGCCAAAGTGAGGCATAACGAGGGCACTACTTGTCAGGATGAGAGCCGCGTGGTGCGGTCCCGACGTTGGTCTGATAGACTCTAGTGGTTCACGTCTATTGTTTTGGGCGAATCCGAGACTGAGCGTGAGCTTTCTGGTCGCCTCACGCTATGTGAGCAGGAATTTAGAGACAGTCAGTTTGCGAAGGGAATAACGGCGTTTTGCGTTATATTTTGAACATAGACATGATCACAACATTTATAGGGCTAGTCATGAGCTTTCCAATGCACCAAACCGCGCACGATTCGTCTAAGCATAGCTCAAGGTATGCTTGCCGAAGCGCAGGTCTCACCCACCACAGAAACGCCTAACGCCTCCATGGCGCGCACACGCCGTGGCGCGTTCCTTCACGTGCGAAGCGCCTTTCCCAAGGCGCAGATCCAACTGCACGTGGTGTAGGGGTCCCCTGCACTGTTTCCACGTACCCTACACACTTTTGGGTCGAGTTTGGTGATGGGGTGTGACGAGGTTCGAAACCTGTCCGCGGACCTGCAGTCAGAATTTTGATGGTCCCCGAGTAACAAAACGTACTACTGGGTTTCGAACGCCGAGCCATGATTTTGGCTTAGTCCCCCAGTAACAACCCGCACTACTAGATCCGGTGGATGATCCACCTGATCAGGTGGATTATCCACTGGACGCCTCGGCAGGCCTTCCGGAGCAATTTCTCCAAATGGTATTTTTGTTACTCAATCCGGTCGATTATCCACCGGATTTCGAGTCGTAGCCGGCTCCCAGAGTCGCTGCGCACACCCCAATTTTGGAAGGCCATATCTCCCTCGATACTTGTCCAATTCCGGCGAAACAACTTCCACCGGATTCAGCGACTCGCCAACTTTATGGGGCAATCCTTCATTTTAGTATCCGAGCAATTGTCGAGTCGCCAGATCCGCCGGAGCGGAGTTTTCACTTTCTGGCGGCTCGTCGGCGCCTCCCGGCGCCGCACTTGGGCATGCGGAGGGGCAATTTTTCAACATTCTCCCCCTTGCACCTTCTATGCCCGCTGCTCCAGCTTGCTCTTACTCATCTTCCACTGCGCCCTCCACCCCATCATAGCTGGTCATCCCAAGCCCGGCCACGCTCATCGCGTGCCGGTCCGCGGGTTGCGCTTTGGTCAAGCAATCCGCAAGCATGTTGTGTGTGCTGCAGTTCTGCAGCACCACCTGCCCCTTCTTGACCATGTTCTGTGCGTAGTGGTAACGCACGTCGATGTGCTTCATCCTCCTGTGCTGCGTCGGGTTGTTGGTCAGCGAGATGGAGCCGGTGTTGTCCTCTTGCACCACCGTTGGCTCCTGCTGCGGCACGCCCAGCTCCCCCAGCAACCTGCGGAGCCACACCGCCTCCTTGACCGCCTCGGCCAGCGCGATGTACTCCGCTTCCACTGTGGAGGTGGCGACGCAGTCCTGCTTTCTGCTGCACCACGAGACCACTGCACCAACGAGGAAGAACACATAGCCGGATGTGGACTTCCGCTTGTCCACATTGCCAGCGTAGTCTGCATCGGTGTAACAGACCAGGCGCAAAGGGTCCGCCCGCCCTTTGCCGTCGAACCTCAGGCGCGCGTGCCGCGTCGCCTGCAGGTAGCGGAGGATGCGCTTGACCGCCTGCGTGTGTAGTGGCCCTGGATCGGCCACGTAACTGCTCACTTGGCCCACCGCGTAGGCCAGGTCTGGTCGAGTCACTACCATGGCGTACATGAGGCTGCCCACCGCCGATTGGTAGGGCACCCCTGCCATATCCTCCCGCTCTTCTTTTGTTTGCGATGCCATTGTCGCACTCAGTTCACAGGTCGTGGAGACAGGACTGCACACTGGTTTGCAGTCCTCCATGCCGTACCGCTTGAGCACCTCGGCCACGTATTTGGCCTGTCCCAGCTCAAGCGTGCGCGCCCTCCGGTTCCGCGTAATGCTCACCCCAAGGTAGAACTCCAGCTCCCCCATGTCCGACATCTAGAACCTGCTGCTCAGCTGCTCTTTCAGCTGCTGTAGGCTCGGCAGGTCTGAGGAGCACAAGATCAGATCGTCCACGTAGAGTGCGACAATCTGATGGAGCTTCTTGCTACGCCGCACGTACACGCTATGATCCGCCTCACAACGCTTGAAGCTGAGTTGTGCCATGAAGCTGTCCATCTGTTGGTACCAGCATCGGGGCGATTGTTTTAGCCCGTACAAGGATTTCTGCAGCTTGCACACCTTGCCCTCCGGCGCCTCCACCCCCTCCGGCACTTCCATGTAGATTTCTTTGTCAATGATGCCGTTGAGGAAGGCCGTTTTTACGTCCATTTGGTGGAGCTCCATGTCCTTCGCGGCTGCCACCGCAAGGTTTGTTCGGATGCTTGTGAACTTGGCGACGGGGGCGAACGTCTCATCATAGTGCTCACCCTTACGCTGTGTGTACCCCTTCGCCACGAGCCGCGCCTTGTATTTATCCACCACACATTCCTTTGTGAACTTGGTCTTGAAGACTCACTTGGAGCCGATGACCTTGGCGTCTTTTGGCCTGTCAATCAGCTGCCACGTGTCGTTTTCAGCAATGGACGCCAAATCCGACTTGATGGCGGCGTCCCATTGCTTCCCCTCGGGCCGCGCAAGCGCCTCTTGCACGGCTGTCGGTTCTGTTGATGCAGCGAGCATGCACCGCATCATGCCAATCCATCGACCGGTACCTGCATTGAAACGCTTCCCCGCTCTCCGCTGCCTCCCGCTGCGGCGCGGCAGTCTTGGCGGCGTCTCGTCGCTATGCTGCGATCCTTCCCACTCAGCCCGCTCCGGTGAATCATCGACTGGACGGCTCCCCGAGGATCCCTCCCGCTCCGGTGAACCATCAATCGGACGGGCGGCGCGTCCGGAGTATTTTTCTCGAGAAGTACGCGCTTCGGCACCCGCGGTGCCTCCTTCGACGGATCATTCCGCCGGATCTCCAGTCCAGCTGCATCGTCGTCGAAGTCCTCCGCGTCGGCTGCTGCTTTTGCTGCACCGCCGCGGTCCGACGCCGTATCATCGACCTCTAAGTCCGCCGGCTCCTCCTCGTAATCAAGGAGCTGGAACCACTCCCCCTGTTTTGGAGTGTTCCCGACGCTCATGTCATTGCTACTGCTGCTGAAGCTTTGCTGCTCATCGAACTCGACATCACGGCTACGGATGATCTCTTGCGTGCGCGGGTCCCAGAGCCTGTACGCCTTTTGCGTGCTCTCGTAGCCGAGGAACAAGCATGGCTTCGTCCGCGGTTCCAGCTTGCTGTCGCATCGTTGCGCCGCCTGCACCATCGCGTGCGCCTTGCACCCGATTACCTTCAGGTGCGCCACGTTTGGCTTGCGCCCGCTCCAAACCTCCTGCGGCGTCTTCCAGCCGCCCTTACCCTTCAGCACCGTTGTTGGGGTGAGGTTGATGGTGTAGCTCGCTATACTCACAGCCTCCGCTCAGAACCCTCGCGGCAACCACGCATCGACAAGCATGGTCCGCACCATGTTGAGCAGCGTCTGGTTCGCCCGCTCCGCCACTCCGTTGGACTATGGCGAGTACGGTGTAGTGGGTTCCCACTTGATGCCCTGCTGCTTCATCCACCCGCTGCAGCCCACGTACTCTCCGCCATTGTCGCTGCGTAGCGCTCTGACCTTCCAGCCAGTCTGCCTCTCCACCGCTGCGACGTACTCCTTCAGCCGGTCCAAGACCTCGCCTTTCCGCTTCATGAAGTACACGTAGAGTTTTCTGCTGCAGTCATCAATGAAGGTGACGAAGTATCTCAAGCCGCTGTTTGACGGCGTTTTGAATGGTCCGCACACATCGTTGTGCACGACCTCCAACAGGTCCTTTGCGCAAGCCTTGTTCTCATTGCATGGCTTNGCGTAGCGCTCTGACCTTCCAGCCAGTCTGCCTCTCCACCGCTGCGACGTACTCCTTCAGCCGGTCCAAGACCTCGCCTTTCCGCTTCATGAAGTACACGTAGAGTTTTCTGCTGCAGTCATCAATGAAGGTGACGAAGTATCTCAAGCTGTTGTTTGACGGCGTTTTGAATGGTCTGCCCACGTCGCTGTGCACGACCTCCAGCAGGTCCTTTGCGCGAGCCTCGTTCTCATTGAATGACTTGCGGCGCGCCTTGCCCAAAATGCAATGCTCGCACTTTTTGTGCGCTTTTGCATCTGCTACTGCGTCTGCTGCACCGTCGATGACGAGGCCGCGCACCATGTCGCGCTTCGCCATCTCCTTAACGGTTGCGGGCGCCGAATGTCCCAACCGTCGGTGCCAGAGCTCCAGATCAGCGCTCCCTCCCTTGGCCATGTTGACGACGCGCTCCTGCGAGTCTGCTGCGTCTGATGCCGCGGGGACCACCTTGGTCTCCACGATGTAGAGACCGCCCTCGCGCTTCGCCTCGAGCATGACCACGCCGTCGCCGTCAATGCGCACCACTGCGCCTTTCCTGTGGAAGAGCACCTCATATCCCTTGTCCGTCAAGCGGCTGACACTCAGAATGTCAGCCAGGCCGGGGACATGCTGCACATCGTGTATTGCGCACAGCTCCTTCTTACCGCCCACCACGACTTCCACCTCCACGTCGCCTTGGCCGGCCGCCGGCTCGACTTTGTCGTTCGCGACCACCATCGACTTGGAGGACTTCTCGTAGGTGACGAACCCCACGTTCTCGACTTGGGTGTGCTCCTCGGCCCCCGAATCCAGGCACCGCCTATTGGCCTTCTTGAGGAAGTGGTTCTTGTTGCCGTTGAGGAGCGACCTGTCCTTGCTGTTTTTGCCGCCGGTCTTCGCCTCCTCCGGGCACTCGCGGGCCCAATGGCCCTCTTTTCTGCAGTTTTGGAACGCACCTTTCTTGGCGCCCTTCTTGCCGCCGCCTCTTTCGCCGCTTCCTTTGCCCCCGTTTCCGCCACCACGTGTTTTGGTGACAAGGGCCGATGAGGAAGACGAGGACTCCCCGAAGCTCCGGCGCTGCGCCTCGTTGCGGATGTACTCTGCAACCGCACCATAGGTGAGCTTGTCCTCCGCCCATCCTCCGACGACGGTGATGAGTGGGCCCCAACTGTCAGGTAGGGCCATGAGGAGGGCCATCGCCTGCAGCTGCGTGTCGATCTTCCACCCCACGTCATTGCATTGCGAGGCGAGCGACTCGATCTGCTGCATGGCGGAGATGACATCATCTCCCTCCTCGATTCTCACCATGAGGAGTCGCTTCATCGCGAAGATTTTGTTCGCGAGCGACTTGGATTGATGGATGGAGCAAGGTTTTTGGCAAGCTTTGGCTGCCAGCTTGCAGCCCTGGAAGTAGCCCCACTGCGACTCGGCCATCCCGGACATCAGCAGCATGAGCGCCTCCGTGTTCTTCTTTTCGAAGGCCTGCTTCTCCGCGTCCGTAGCACTCGCCTCTGTGAGCACCTCCTTTCCCAGCATGACATCAAGCAGCCCCTTATGCGCGAGGTGCAACTCGAAGTGCCACCTCCATAGCCCAAAGCCTAGACCACCGGCATACTTCTGAATGGGCTGTGTCTCCTTCTGCGCCATGTGCGCAGCTGCTACTCCGACGAGTTCTCAGAACTTCACGGCGACGTCGAAGATGACGATCCCGTGCGCTGCGGAAGACGTGAGCGTTGGAGGCTATCAGACCTGTGGGCCCATAACCCTTTGTCAGGATGAGAGCCACGTGGTGCGGTCCCGACGTTGGTCTGATAGAATCTAGTGGTTCACGTCTATTGTTTTGGGCGAATCCGAGACTGAGCGTGAGCTTTCTGGTCGCCTCACGCTATGTGAGCAGGAATTTAGAGACAGTCCGTTTTCGAAGGGAATAACGGCGTTTTGCGTTATATTTTGAACATAGACATGGTAACAACATTTACAGGGCTAGTCATGAGCTTTCCAACGCACCAAACCGCACGCAATTTGGCCAAGCGTAGCTCAAGTTATGCTTGCCGAAGCGCAGGTCTCACCCACCACAGAAACACCTAACGCCTCCATGGCGCGCACACGCCGTGGCGCCTTCCTTCACGTGCGAAGCGCCTTTCCCAAGGCACTGATCCAATTGCACGTGGAGTAAGGGTCCCCTGCACTGTTTCATGCACCCTACCCACTTTTGGGTCGAGTTTGGTGATGGGGTGTGACGAGGTTCGAAACCTGTCCGCGGACCTGCAGTCAGAATTTTGACTAAGTCCCCCAGTAACAACCCGCAATACTAGATCCGGTGGATGATCCATCTGATCAGGTGGATTATCCACCGGACGCCTCGGCAGGCCTTCCGGAGCAATTTCTCCAGATGGCATTTTTGTTACTCAATCCGGTCGATTATCCACCGGATTTCGAGTCGCAGCCGGCTCCCAGAGTCGCTGCGCACACCCCAATTGTGGAAGGCCATATCTCCCTCGATACTCGTCCGATTCCGGCAAAACAACTTGCAACGGATTCAGCGACTTGCCAACTTTACAGGGCAATCCTCCATTTTAGGATCCGAGCAATTTTCGAGTCGCCAGATCCGCCGGAGCGGAGTTTTCACTTTCTGGTGGCTCGTCGGCGCCTCCCGGCGCCGCACTTGGGCATGTGGAGGGGCAATTTTTCAACACTACTAGGGCGCACGCCGGGCACAACTAGGGCGCAAGTAGGGCGCAAATAGGGTGCAATTAGGGCACAAGAAAGGCACAACTAGGTCGCAAGAAGGGTGCATGTAGGGCAAACTAGGACACAACCAGGGTGCAACGAGGGCGCAACTAGGGCGTAGCTAGAGCCCAACTGAGGCGTAACTAGGGCGCAACTGAGGCGCAAGTACGGCGTAACTAGGGCATAACTAGGACGCAAGAAGGGTACAAGTAGGACGCAACCAAGGCGTGACTAGGACAGAACTTGGGCGCAAGAAGGACCCAAGTAGGGCACAACTAGGGTGCAACTAGGGTGCAACTAGGGCGCAAGTAGGGTGCAAGTACGGCACAACTAGGGCGCAACTAGGGCGTAGCTAGGGCGCAACTAGGGCGTAGTTAGTGCCCAACTGAGGCGCAACTAGGGTGCAACTAGGACGCAAGTCGGGCGCAAGTAAGGCGCAACTAGGGCACAACCACAATGCAAGTAGGGCGCAAGTAGGGCGCAACTAGGGCACAA
>SZWC01000420.1:77702-93709 GCA_023375785.1 Penium margaritaceum
GGCGCAAGTAGGACGCAAGTAGGGCGCAACTAGGGTAAAACTAGGGTGCAACTAAGGCGCGAGGAGGGTGCAAGTAGGGTGCAAGTAGGGCGCAACTAGGGTGCAACGAGGGCGCAAGTAGGGCGCAAGTAGGGAACAAGTAGGGCGCAAATAGGGCGCAAGTAGGGTGTAACTAGGGTGCGACCAGGGTGCAACTAGGCCGTAAACCAGGGCGTAGCTTGTGCCCAATTGATGCGCTCGAGGGCGCAACAAGGGCACAACTAGGGCGCAAGTTGGGCGCGAGTAGGGCGCAAGTAGAGTGCAACTAGGACGCAACTAGGGCGCATCTAGGATGTAGCTAGTGTCCAACTGAGGCGTAACTAGGGCGTAACTAGGGCGCAACTAGGGTGCAACTAGGACAAAGTAGGGCGTACGTAAGATGCAACTAGGAAGCAACTAGGGCGCAACTAGGGTGCAACTAGGGCGCATCTAGGACATAACTAGGGCGTAGCTAGTACCCAACACAGGTGCAACTAGGGCGCAACAAGGGCGCATCTAGGATGCAAGTAGGGCGCAACTAGGACGCAACTAGGGTGCAAGGAGGACGCAACTAGGGCGTAGCTAGTGTCCAACTGAGGAGCAACTAGGGCGCAAGTATGGCGCAATTAGGGCACAACTAAGGCGCAACTAGGGCGTAGCTAATGCCCAACTGAGGCGCAATTAGGACACAACTAGGGCGCAATTCGGGTGCAAGTAGGGCGCAAGTAGGGGGCAACTAGGGCGCAAGTAGGGCGCAAGTAGGGCACATGTAGGACACAACTATGGCGCAACTAGGGCACAATTAGGGCGCAACCAGGGCGTACGTAGTGTCCAACTGAGGCGCAACAACGGTGCAACTAGGGCGCAACTAGGGCCCAACTAGGGCGCAACTAGGGTGCAACTAGGGAGCACGTAGGGCGCAACATGGATGCAACTAGGGCTCTACTAGGGTGCACGTAGGGCGGAAGTAGGACGCAAGCAGGGCGCATCTAGGGCGCAACAAGGGTGCAACTAGGGCGAAGCTAGTGCCCAACTGAGGCACAACTAGGGCGCAACTAGGTCGGATTTAGGGTGCAACTAGGTCGCAACCAGGGCACAAGTAGGGCGCTAGTAGGGCACTACGAGGGTGCAACTAGGGCTAAACTAGGGTACAAGTAGGACACAAGTAGGGCGCAAATAGGTCGCAACTAGGACGTAGCTAGTGCCCAAGTAAAGTGCAACTAGGGCGCAACCAGGGAGCAAGTAGGGTGCAACTAGAGTGCAAGTAGGGCACAACTAAGAAGCAATTTGGGAGCAACTAGGCTATAACGAGGGCACAACTAGGACGCAAGTAAGGCGCAACTAGGGTGCAATTAGGGCGCAACTAGGACGCAACTAGGGTGTAGCTTGTGCCCAACTCAGGCATAAGTAGGGCGCAACTAGGGCGCAACTAGGGCGCAAGTGGAACGGAACTAGGACGCAACTAGGGCACATCCAGGGCGCAAGTAGGGCGCAACTAGGGCGCAAGTAAGGCGCAACTAGGGCGCAAGTAGGACGCAAGACGGCCCAACTGGGACGCAACTAGGACGCAACTAGGTCGTAGCTAGTGCCCAACTGAGGCGCAACTAGGGCGCAAGTCAGGCGTAACTAAGACGCAAGTACGGCGTAACTAAGGTACAATGAGGGCGTAACTAGGGCGCAACTAGGACGTAGCTAATGCCCAACTAAGGCACAACTAGGACGCAACTAGGGAGCAAGTAGGGTGCAACAAGGGTGCAAGTAGGGCACAACTAGGACGTAATTTGGACGCAACTAGGCTCCAACTAGGGCACAACTAGGACGCAAGTAAGGCGCAACCAGGGTGCAACTGGGGCGCAACGAGGGCGCAACTAGGACGTAGCTAGTGCCCAACTCAGGCATGACTAGGGCGCAACTAGGGCGCAACTAGGGCGCAAGTAGGACGCAACTAGGACGCAACTAGGGCACAACTAGGGCGCAACTTGTTCGTAGCTTGTGCCCAAGTGAGGAGCAACTAGGGCAAAATTAGAGCCCAAATAGGGCGCAAGCAGGGCGCAAGTAGGGCGCAACTAGGGCGCAAGTAGGGCGTAACGAAGACGCAAGTAGGGCACAAGTAGGGAGCAACTAGGAAGCAACTAGGACGCAACTACGGAGCAACCAGGGCGTAGCTAGTGCCCAACTGAGGCGCAACTAGGGCGTAACTAGGGTGCAAGTTGGGCGCAATTAAGGCGCAAGTAGGGTGCAACTAGGGCGCAACTAGGGCACAACTAGGGCACAACTAGGGCGCAACTAGGGCCCAAGTAGGGCGCACGTAGGCTGTAACTAGGGCGCAACTAGGGGGCATTTATGGCGCAAGCAGGGTGCAACTAGGGCGCAAGTAGGGCGCAACTAGGGCACAACTTGGGCACAACTAGGGCGCAACTAGGGTGGGAACTAGGGCGCAAGTAAGGTGCAAGTACAGCGCAAGTAGGGCGCAACCAGGACGTAACTAGGACACAACTAGGGCGTAACTAAGGCGCAACTAGGGTGCAACTAGGACACAACTGGGGCGCAACTAGGGCGCAACTAAGGCGCAAGTAGGGTGCAAGTAGAGCGCAACTAGGGCGTAACTGGGGTGCAACTAGGGCGTAGCTAATGCGCAACTGAGGCACAACTAAGGCGCGACTAGGATGCAAGCCGTGCTTAAGAAGGACGCAAGTAGGATGCAACTGGGGCCCAAGTAGGGAGCAATTAGGGCGCAACTAGGGTACAACTAGGGCACAACTAGGACGCAACTAGGCACAACTAGGGTGCAAGTAGGGTACAACTATGACGAAACTTGGACGCAACTAGGGTACAAGTAGGGTGCAAGTAGGGCGCAAGTAGGGCACAAGTAAGGCGCAACTAGGGCGCAACTAGGGCACAAGTAGGGTGCAAGTAGGGCGCAACTTGGGAGCAACTAGGACGCAACTAGGGTGCAACTAGAACCCAAGTAGGGCGTAGCTCGTGCCCAACTGAAGCGCACCTAGGACGTAACTAGGGTACAACTAGAGCGCAAGTAGAGCGTAAGTAGGGCGTAAGTAGGGTGCAACTAGAGCACATATAGGGCGTAACTAGGGCGTAACTAGGGAACAACTACGGCGCAAGGAGGGTGCAATTAGGGCGCAATTAGGGGGCAAGTAGGGCGCAACTAAGGCACTACTAGGACACAACTAGGGTGTAACTAGGGCACAACTAGGGTGCAACTAGGCCGTAGCTGGTGCCCAACTGAGGCGCAACTTGGGGGGCAACTAGGGCATAGCTAGGAAGCAAGTAGGGCGCATCTAGGGTGCAACTAGGGCACAACTATGGTACAACTAGGGCGTAGCTAGTGTCCAACTGAGGCGGATCTAGGGCGCAACTAGGACGCAACTAGGGCACAACTAGGGCGCAAGTAGGGTGCAAGTAGGACGCAAGTAGGGTGCAACTAGGGCGCAAGTAGGGCACAAGTAGGACACAACTAAGGCGCAACTAGGGCACAACTAGGGCGCAACTAGGACGTAGCTAGTGCCCAAATGAGGTGCAACTAGGGCACAACTAGGGCACAAGTAGGCTGCAACTAGGGCACAACTAGGATACAACTAGGGCCCAAGAAGGGCGCAAGTAGGGTACAACTAGGGCGCAACTAGGGTGCAACAAGGGCGCAAGTAGGGTACAAGTAGGGAGCAAGTAGGGTGCAATTATGGAATAACTAGGGTGCAATGAGGGCTTAAGTAGGGCGGAAGAAGGGCACAAGTAGGGCACAACTAGGGTGTATCTAGGGCGCAACTAGGACGCAAGTAGGGCGCAAGTAGGGTTCAATAACGGTGCAACAACGGCTCAACTAGGACGCAACTAGGGCGCAAGTTGGGCACAACTAGGAGGCAACTAGGGCGCAACTCGGGCGTAGCCAGTGCTCAACTGAGGCACAACAAGGGTGCAACTAGGGTGCAACTAGGGCACAACTAAGGTGTAAGTAGGACGCAACTATCGTGCAAGTAGGGCACACGAAGGGTACAAGTAGTGTGCAACTAGGGCGCAACTAGGGTGCAACTAGAGCGCAACTAGGGCGCAAGTAGGGTGCAAGTAGGGTACAACTAGGGCGTAACTAGGGTGCAACTAGGACGCAACTAGGGCACAAGTAAGGCGCAACTAGGGTGCAACTAGGGCGTAGCTAGTGCTCATCTGAGGCGCAACTAGAGCGCAACTAGGGCGCAAGTCGGGCGCAACTAGGACATAAATAGGGCGCAACTAGGGCGTAAGTAGGGCACAAGTAGGGTGCAACTAGGGTCCAAAAAGGGCGTAGCTAGTGTCCAACTGAGGTGCAACTAGGGTGCAACTAGGACGCAACTAGGGCGCAAGTAGGGCGCAAGTAGGGTACAGTTAGGGTGCAACTAGGGTGCAACTAGAGCCAAAGTTGGGCGCAAGTAGGGCGCAACGAGGGCAAAATTAGGGTGCAACTAGGGTACAACTAGGGTGCCAGGAGGGAGCTAGTAGGGTATAACTAGGGCGCAAGTAGGGCCCAACTAAGGTGCAACTGGGGCGCAAGTAGGGCGCAAGTAGGGTACAACTAGGGCGCAACTAGGACACTAGGGTTCAACTAGGGTGCAACTAGGGAGCAACTAGGGCGTAGCTAGTACGCAACTGAGGCACAATAAGGACGCAACTAGGGTGCAACTAGGGCGCAACTAGGGCACAAGTAGGGCGTAAGTAGGGCACAACTAGTGTGCAACTATGGCGCAATTAGGGCGTAGCTAGTGCCCAAATGAGGCACAACTAGGGTACAACTAGGGCGCAACTAGGGCGCAAATAGGGCGCAACTAGGGCGCAACAAGGGCGTAGCTAGTGCCCAACTGAAGCGTAACTAGTGCGCTACTAGGGTGCACCTAGGGCGCCAGTAGGGCGCAAGTAGGGCGCAAGTAGGGTGCAACTAGGGCACGACTAGGGCGTAGCTGGTGCCCAACTAAGGTGCAACTAGGGCGCAACTAGGGCGGAACTAGGGTGCAACTAGGGCGCAAGTATGGCGTTAGTAGGACGCAACAAGGGCGCAACTAGGGCGCAACTAGGGCGCAACTAGGGCGCAACTAGGACGCAACTAGGGCTTAGCTAGTGCCAAACTGAGGTGCAACTAGGGCGCAACAAAGGCGCAACTAGGGCGTAATTAGCGCGCAACTAGGGCGCAACTAGGGCGCAACTAGGGCGCAACTAGGGCACAACTAGTGCGGAGCTAGTGTCCAACTGAGGAGCAACTAGGGCGCAAGTAGTGCGCATGTAGGATGCAACTAGGGCGCAACTAGGACGTAACTAGGGCGTAGCTAGTACCCAACTAAGGTGCAACTAGGGCGCAATTAGGGTGCAACTAGGGCGTAACTAGGGCGTAAGTAGGACACAACTAGGACATAATTAGGGTGCAACTAGGACGCAACTAGGGCGGAAGTAGGACGCAAGTAGGGTGCAAGTAGGGCGCAACAAGGGTGCAACTAGGGTGCGACTAGGGCGCAAGGAGGATGCAAGTAGGGCGCAAGAAGGACGCAACTAGGGTGCACCTAGCGTGCAACTAGAGCGTAATTAGGACACAAGTAGGGCGCAACTAGGGTATAGTTGGGCGCAACTAGGGTACAAAAAGTGCACAACTAGGGCGTAGCTTGTGCCCAACTGGGGCGTAACTAGGGCGCAACTAGGGCACAACTTGGGTGCAAGTAGGACGTAAGTAGGACGCAAGTAGGGCGCAACTAGGACGCAACTTGGGCGTAGCTAGTGCCGAACTGAGGTGCAACTAGGGTGCAACTAGGATGCAACTAGGATGCAACTAGGGCGCAAGTAGGGTGTAAGTAGGGTGTAACTAGGGCGCAACTAGGGCGCAACTAGGGCACAACTAGGGCGTAGTCAGTGCCCAACTGAGGCGCAACTAGGGTGCAACTAGGGCGTAACTAGGGCATAAGTAGGGCGCAACTAGGGGGCAAGAAGGCGCAACTAGGGCGCACATAGGGCGCAAGTAGGGCGCACCTCGGACGCAACTAGGGCGTAAGTAGGGCGTATCTTGTGTCCAACTGAGGCGCAACTAGGGCGCAACTAGGACGCAAGTAGGATGCAACTATGGCGCAAGTAGGGAGCAACTAGGACGCAACTAGGGTGTAACTAGGACACAACTAGGGCTCAAGTAGGGCGCAAGTAGGGTACAACTAGGGCGCAACTAGGGTGCAACTAGGAAGCAACTAGGGCACGAGTAGGGTGCAAATAGGACGCAACTGGGGTGCAACTAGAGCGCAATAGGACATAGCTAGTGCCCAGCTGAGGCGGCTCTAGGGTGCAAGTCTGGCGCAACTAGGACGCAAGTAGGGCGCAAGTAGGGCACAAGTAGCATGCAAGTTGGGCGCAACTAAGGTGCAATTACGACGCAACTAGGCAGCAACTAGGACGTAGCTAGTGCCGAACTAAGGTGCAACTAGGATGCAACTAGGGAGCAAGTAGGGTGCAACTAGGATGCAAGTAGGGCACAACTAGGGCACCATGTGGGCGCAACTAGGCTACAACTAGGGCGCAACTAGGGCGCAAGTAGGGCGCAAGTAAGGCGCAACCAGGGCGCAACCATGGCGCAACCAGGGCGCAAGTAGGGCCTAGCTAGTGCCCAACTCAGGCGCAACTAGGGCACAACTAGGCCGCAACTAGGGCGCAAGTAGGATGCAACTAGGGCGCTACTAGGGCGCAACCAGGGCACAACTTGTTCGTAGGTAGTGTCCAACTGAGGAGCAACTAGGGTGAAACTAAGGTGCAACTGGGGTGCAACTAGGACGCAAGTAGGGCGCAACTAGGGCGCAACTAGGATGCAACTAGGACGCAACTAGGGTGCAACTAGGGCGTAGCTAGTGACCCAACTAAGGCACAACTAGGGCGCAACTAGGGCGCAAGTTGGGCGCATCTAAGGCGCAAGTAGGGCGCAAGAAGGGCGCAACTAGGGCGCAACTAGGGCGCATCTATGGCGCAAGCAGGGTGCAAGTAGGGCGCAACTTGGGCGTAACTAGGGCGCAACTAGGGTGCAACTAGGATGCAAATAGGGCGGAAGTACGTCGCAAGTAGGACGCAACTAGGGCGTAACTAGGGCACAACTAGGGCGCAACTAGGGTGCAAGTAGGACGCAACTAGAACGCAAGTAGGGCGCAACTATGGCACAAGTAGGGCTCAAGAAGGGTGCAAGTAGGACGCAGTTAGGGTACAATTAGAGCGCAACCAGGGCGCAAGTAGGGCACAAGTAGGTCACATCTAGGACACAACTAGGACGCAACTAAGGCGCATGTAGGGTGCTTGTAGGGCGCAACTAGGGCGTAACTAGGACACAACTAGAGTGTAGCTAGTGCCCAACTGAGGCGCAACTAATGCGCAACTAAGGTGCAAGTCGGGCGTAAATAGGACGCAAGCAGGGTGCGAGTAGGGCGCAAGTAGGGCGCAATTAGGACACAACTACGGTGCAACTAGGGCACAACTACGGAGTAACTAGGGCGCTACTAGGGCGCAAGTAGGGCACAAATAGGGAGAAACTAGCATGCAACTAGGGTAAAACTAGGGTGCAACCAGGACGTAAGTACGGCACAAGTAGGGCGCAACTAGGGGCACAACTAGGACGCAAGTAGGGCGCAAGTAAGGCACAACTAAGGAGCAACTAGGGCGCAACTATGACGCAACTAGAACGCAACTAGGGCATAGCTTGTGTCCAACTGAGGCGCACCTTGGACACAACTAAGGTGCAACTAGGGTGCAACTAGGGCGCAAGTAGGGCATAAGTAGGGCGTAATTAGGGTGCAACTAGAGCACATATAGGGCACAACTAGGGTGTAACTAGGGCACAACTAGGATGCACGGGTGGCGGTACTAGGGCGAGAGTAGGACGTAAGTAGGGCGCAAGTAGGGCACTACTAGGGCACAACTAGGATGCAACTAGGACACAACTAGGGCGTAACTAAGCCATAGGTAGTGCCCAACTGAGGGGCAACTAGGGGGCAACTAGGGCGCAGCTAGGAAGCAAGTAGGGCGCAACTAGGGCGCAACTAGGGTGCAACTAGGGTGCAACTATGGCGTAGCTAGTACCCAACTGAGGCGGAACTAGGGCACAACTAGGGCGCAATTATTGTGCAAGTAGGGCGCAACTAGGGCGCAAGTAGGACGTCACTAGGATGCAAGTAGGGCGCAAACAGTGCACAACTAGGGCGTAACTAGGGCACAACTAGGGCGCAAATAGGGCGTAGCTATTGCCCAAATGTGGAGCAACTAGGGCATAACTAGGACGCAAGTAGGATGCAACTAGGTCGCAACTAGGGCGTAACTAGGGTCCCAGAAGGGCGCAAGTAGAGCACAACAAGGGTGTAACTAGGGTGCAACTAGGCTGCAAGTAGCGCACAAGTATGGAGCAAGTAGGGTGCAACTATGGCACAACTAGGGCACAACTAGGGCGAAAGTAGGGTGCAAGTAGGACACAAGTAGGGCGCAACTAGGATGTATATAGGATGCAACTAGGGCGCAAGTAGGGAACAAGTAGGGTGCAACTAGGGTGCAACTAGGGCGCAATTAGGGCGCAAGTTGGGCACAACTAGGGTGCAACTTGGGTGCAATTCGGGCGTAGCTAATGCTCAACTAAGGCGCAACAAGGGTACATCTAGGTGCAAGTAGGGCGTAACTAAGGCGCAAGTTGGATGCAACTATGGCACAAGTAGGGTGCAAGAAGGGTACAAGTAGGGCGCAACTAGGGCGCAACTAGGACGCAACTATGGCGCAACTAGGGCGCAACTAGGGTGCAAGTAGGGCATATCTAGGGTGCAACTAGGGCGCAACTAGAGCGCAACTAGGACACAAGTAAGGCACAACTAGGGTGCAACTAGGGCGTAACTAGGGCATAGCTAGTGCTCATCGGAGGCGCAACTAGGGCACAACTAGGGCGCAAGTCGGGCACAACTAGGCCGTAAGTAGGGCGCAACTTGGACACAAGTAGGGCACAATTAGGACGCAATTACGACACAACTAGGGCGTAAATAGGACGTAGCTAGTGCCAAACAGGGGCGCAACTAGGGCGCAACTAGGGCGCAACTAGGGCGCAAGAAGGGAACAACGAGGGCACAAGTAGGGCGCAACTAGGGCGCAAGTAGGGTGCATTTAGGGCACAACTAGGACGTAAGTAGGGTGCAACTAGGGTCCAACTAGGACGCAACTAGGGCGTAGCTTGTGCCCAACTGAGGCGCAACTAGGGTGCAACTAAGGCGCAAGTACGGCGCAAGTAGGCCGCAAGTAGGGCGCAAGTAGGGTTCAACTAGGTTGAAACTAGGACGCAACTAGGGCGTAGCTAGTGCCCAACTGAGGCGCAACTAGGGCGCAACTAGGGCAGAACTAGGGTGCAACTAGGGCGCAAGTAGGGCGCAAGTAGGGCGTAAGTAGGGCACAACCAGGGCGTAACTAGGGCGCAACTAGGACGCAACTAGGGTGCAACTAGGACGTAGCTAGTACCCAACTGACACGCAACTAGGATGCAACAAATGCGCGACTACTGCGCAAGTAGCACGCAATTAGGGGGTGCAACTAGGGTGC
This sequence comes from Penium margaritaceum, assembly GCA_023375785.1. Classification (NCBI taxonomy): domain Eukaryota; kingdom Viridiplantae; phylum Streptophyta; class Zygnematophyceae; order Desmidiales; family Peniaceae; genus Penium; species Penium margaritaceum. Next base: position 87,285 of record SZWC01000420.1, read on the forward strand.
AACTAGGGTGTAGCTAGTGTCCAACTGAGGAGCAACTAGGGCGCAAGTAGTGCACATGTAGGGTGCAACTAGGTCGCAACTAGTGCGCAACTAGGGCGCAACTAGGGCGTAGCTAGTACCCAACTAAGGCGCAAATAGGACGCAACTAGGGCGCAACCAGGGTGTAGCTAGATTCCATCTAAGGTGCAACTATGGCAAAACTAGGGCGCAATTAGGGTGCAACCAGGGCGCAACTAGGGTGCAAGGAGGGTGCAAGTAAGACGCAAGAAGGGTGCTACGAGGTTGCACCTAGGGCGTAACTAGGGCGCAATGAGGACTCAAGTAGGGTAGAAGTAGGGTGCAACTAGGATGCAACTGGGTGCAACTAGGATGCAACTGGGTGCAACTCGGGTGCAACTAGGGCACAACTAGGACGTAACTTGTGCCCAACGGAGATGCAACTAGGGCGCAACTAGGGCGTAACTAGGGCGCAAGTAGGCTGCAAGTAGGGCGCAACTAGGACGCAACTAGGGTGCAACTAGGGCGTAGCTAGTGCCAAACTGAGGTGCAACTTGGGCGCAACTAGGTCGCAACTAGGGTGCAACTAGGCTGCAACTAGGGCGCAAGTAGGGCGTAAGTAGGGCACAACTAGGGCGCAACTAGGACGCAACTAGGGCGCAACTAGGGCGTACCTAGTGTCCAACTGAGGCACAACTAGGGTGCAACTACGGTTTCACTAGGGCGCAAGTAGGGCGCAACTAGGGGGCAAGTAGGCGCAACTAGGGCGCAGATAAGGCGCAATTAGGGCGCAACTAGGACGCAGCTCGGACGCAACTAGGGCGTAAGTAGGGCATAGCTAATGTCTAACTGAGGCGTAACTAGGGTGCAACAAGTACGCCAGTAGGGCGCAACCATGGCGCAAGTAGGGCGCAACTAGGGCACAACTAGGGTGCAACTAGGGTGCAACTAGAGCTCAAGTAGGACACAAGTAGGACGCAACTAGGGCGCAACTAGGGCGCAACTAGGGCGCAACTAGGGGGTTTGTAGGGTGCAACTAAGGTGCAATTAGGATGAAACTAGGGTGCAACTAGGACGTAGCTAGTGCCCAACTAAGGCGCAACTAGGGCACAATTAGAGAGGAAGTAGGGTGCAAGCAGGGTTCAACTAGGGCACAACTAGAGCACAATTTGGGTGCAACGAGGTTGAAACTAGGGGGAAACTATGGTGCAAGTAGGGTGCAAGTAAGGCGCAACTAGGGCACAACTAGGGTGCAACTAGGGCGCAACTAGGGTGCAAGTAGGGTGCAAGTAGGGTGCAAGTAGGGTGCAATTAGGGCACAACTAGGGTACAACTAGGGCACAACTAGGGTGCAACTAGGGCACAACTAGGGCGCAAGTAGGACGCAACTAGGGCGCAACTAGGGCACAACTAGGGCGCAACTTGTTCGTAGCTAGTGCCCAATTGAGGAGCAACTACGATGAAACTAGGGTACAACTAGGGTGCAAGTAGGGCACAAGTAGGGCGCAAGTAGGGCGCAACAAGGGCACAAGTAGGGCGCAAGTAGGGCACAACTAGGAAGAATCTAGAATGCAACTAGGCTGCAACTAGGGCGTAGCTCGTGCCCAACTAAGGCGCATTTAGGGCGCAACTAGGGCGTAAGTTGGGTGCAACTAAGGCGCAAGTAGGACGCAACTAGGGCACAACTAGGGGCCAACTAGGGCGCAACTAGGGCCCAAGTAGGGCGCAAGTAGGACACAACTAGGGTGCAACTAGGGCGCATCTATGGCGCAAGCATGGTGCAAGTAGGGCACAACATGGGCGCAACTAGGGTGCAACTAGGGTGTAACTAGGGCGCAAGTAGGGCGCAAGTACGGCGCAAGTAGGGCACAACTAGGGTTTAACTAGGGCAAAACTAGGGCGCAAGTACGGCACAAGTAGGGCGCAACTAGAACGCTAGGGCACAAAAATGGCGCAAGTAGGGCACAAGTAGGGCGCAAGTAGGACGCAGTTAGGTCACAAATAGAGCACAACTAGGGTACAAGTAGGACGGAATAAGGTCAAAACTAGGACACAACTAGGGTGCAACTAGGGCGCAAGTAGGGTTCAAGTAGAACGCAACTAGGGCATAGCTAGTGCCCAACTGAGGCGCAACTAAGGCGCAACTAGGGTGCAAGTCGGGCGTAAATAGGACGCAAGTAGGGTGCAACTAGGGCGCAAGTAGGACGCAATTAGGACGCAACTAGGGTGCAACTAGGGCACAACTAGTGCGTAACTAGGGTACAACTAGGGCGCAAGTAGGGAACAATTGAGGCGAAACTAGGACGCAACTAGAATATAACTAGGGTGCAACAACAGTGCAAGTAGGGCAAAAGTAGGGCAAAACTAGGGACGTAACTTAGGCGCAAGTAGGGCGCAAATAGGGCACATCTAGGGAACAACTAGGGTGCAACTAGGGCGCAACTAGAACGCAACTAGAGCGTAGCTTGTTCCCAACTGAGGCGCACCTAGGACACAACTAGGGTGCAACTAGGGCGGAACTAGGGCGCAAGTAGGGCGTAAGTAGGGTGTAAGTAGGGTGCAACTAGAGCACAACTAGGGTGCAACTAGGGCGTAACTAGGGCACAAGTAGGGTACAAGGAGGACACAACTAGGGAACAAGTAGGGTGCAAGTAGGGTGCAACTAGGACGCTACTAGGACACAAGTAGGGCGCAACTAGGACACAACGATCATTTTGCAACTAGGCCGTAGCTAGTGTCCAACTGAGGCACAACTAGGGGGCAACTAGGGCGCAACTAGGAAGCAAGTAGGGCAAAACTAGGGTGCAACTAGGGCGCAACTAGGGCGTAGCTGGTGCCCAGCTGAGGTAGAACTAGGGCGCAACTAGGGCGCAACTAGGGAGCAACTAGGGCACAAGTAGGGCGCAAATAGGGAGCAACTAGGGCGTAACTAGGGCACAACTAGGGTGCAACTAGGGCCCCCTGAGGCGCAACTAGGGCCCAACTAGGGCGCAAGAAGGGTGCAACTAGGGTGCATCTTGGGTGCAACTAGGACCCAAGAAGGGTGCAAGTAGGGTACAACTAGGATGCAACTAGGGTGTAACTAGGGTGCAAGTAGGGCGCAAGTATGTAGCAAGTAGGGTGCAACTATGGCGCAACTAGGGTGCAACTAGGGCATAGCTCGGGCGTAGCTAGTGGTCAACTGAGGCGCAACAAAGGTGCAAATAGGGTGTAAGTAGGGCGCAACTAAGGCGCAAGTAGGATGCAATCATGGCGTAAGTAGGGTGCAAGAAGGGTGCAATTAGGGTGCAACTATGGGTGCAGCTTGGACGCAACTAGGGCACAACTAGGGCGCAAGTAGGGTGCAAGTAAGGTGCAACTAGGGTGCAACTAGGGTGCAACTACGACGCAACTAGGGCACAAATGGGACATAGCTTGTGCCAAACTGAGGTACAACTAGGGTGAAACTAGGGCGGTAGTAGGGCGCAACTAGGGCGCAAGTAGGACGCAACTAGGACGTAAGCAGGGTGCAGTTAGGGCACAACTAGGGCGCAACTAGGGAATACGTAGGATGCAACTAGGACACAATTAGGGTTCAACTAGGGCGTAACTAGGGTGCAACTAGGGCGTGAGAAGGGCGTAACTGGGACGCTACTAGGGCGCAAGCAGGGTGCAAGTAGGGCGCAACAAGGGCGTAACTAGGGTGCAACTAGGGCGTAGCTAGTGTCCAACTGAGGCGCAACTAGGGCGCAACTAGGATGCAAGTCGGGCGTAGCGAGGACAGTAGTAGGGCGCTACTAGGGCGCATTCAGGGCGCAACTAGGGTGCAACTAGGTTACAACTAGGGTGCAACTAGGGCGCAACTAGGGCACAAGTAGGGCGCAACTAGGTGCAACTTAGATGCAACTAGGGTACAACTAGGCCGCAACTAGGGGGCAAGTAGGACGCAAGTAGGGCACATCTAGGACGTAGCTAGGGCACAAGTAGGGCACAAGTAGCACGCAACTAGGTCACAACTAGGGCGCAATAGGGGCACAACTAGGGCGTAGCTCGTGCCCAATTGAGGCACATATAGGATGCAACTAGGGTGCAACTTGGGTGCAACTAGGGCGTACGTAGGACGTAAGTAGGACCTAAGTAGGGTGCAACTAGGGGACAACTAGGGTGCAGCTAGGGTGTAGCTACTGCCCTACTGAGGAGCAACTAGGGAGCAACTAGGGCACAAGAAGGGCACAACTAGGATGCAAGGTGGGCACAACTAGGGCGAAAGTAGGGCACAAGTAGGACACAACTAGGGCGAGTGGTTGCAAGTGGTTGTGAGTGATTGTGAGTGGTTGTGAGTGGTTGCGAGTGGTTGCGAGTGGTTGCGAGTGGTTGAGAGTAATTGCGAGTGGTAGCGAGTGGTTGCAAGTGGTTGCGAGTGGCTGCAAGTGGTTGCGAGCGGTTGCGAGTGCTTACAAGTGGTTGTGAGTGGTTGTGAGTTGTTGCGAGTAGTTGTGAGTGGTTGCGAGTGGTTGTGAGTGGTTGCGAGTGGTTGCCTGTGGTTGCGAGTGGTTTTGAGTGGTTACGAGTGGTCGGTTGCAAGTGGTTGCGAGTGGTTGCAAGTTATTGCAAATGGTTGCAAGTGGTTGCAAGTGGTTGCGAGTGGTTGCAAGTAGTTGCGAGTGCTTGCAAGTGGTTGCAAGTGGTTGAAAGTGGTTGGGATTGATTGCAAGTGGTTTCGAGTGGTTGCGAGTGGTTATGAGTGGTTGCGAGTGGTTGCTAGTGGTCGCAAATGGTTGTGAGTGGTTGCGAGTGGTTGTGAGTGGTTGCAAGTGGTTGTGAGTCCTTTCTAGTGCTTGCGAGAGGTCGCGAGTGATTGCGAGTGGTTGCGAGTGGTTGCGAGTGGTTGCGAGTGGTTGCGAGTGGTTGCGAGTGGTTGCGAGTGGTTGCGAGTGGTTGCGAGTGGTTGCGAGTGGTTGCGAGTGGTTGCGAGTGGTTGCGAGTGGTTGCAAGTGGTTGCGAGTGGTTGCGAGTAGTTGCAAGTGGTTGCGAGTGGTTGCGAGTGGTTGCGAGTGGTTGCGAGTGGTTGTGAGTGGTTGCATGTGGTTGCGAGTGGTCGCGTGTGGTTGCGAGTGGTTGCGAGTGGTTAGGAGTGGTTACGAGACGTTGCAAGTGGTTGCGAGTGGTTGCAAGTGGTTGTGAGTGATTGTGAGTGGTTGCGAGTGGTTGCGAGTGCTTGAAAGTGGTTGTGAGTGGTTGTGATTGGTTGTGAGTGGTTGCAAGTCGTTGCAAGTGGTTGTGAGTGGTTGCGAGTGGTTGCAAGTAGTTGCCAGTTCTTGCAAGTGGTTGCAAGTTGTTGCGAGTGGTTGCAAGTGGTTGCGAATGGTTGTGAGTTGTTGTGAGTGGTTGCGAGTGGTTGCGAGTCGTTGCGAGTTGTTGCAAGTGGGTACGAGTGCTTGCAAGTGGTTGCGAGTGTCAACCGACCTGAGGCAAACGGACTAGAAAACAGGGCCGACACAATAGCACCTGCCGTCCGCTCCTAGCATTTCAGCTAGGAGAAGATATCACCCTCAGGATCACGGTTCCACACTGAGCAGTTCCTAGGAAATCACTTGCTAGCAACTGTGTCCACTTAACACTTGGTCACTTTCGCGCGAGGTGCTAGTCAAAGACTAACTCCTGGGGCTTAGACCAACCCGTGTCTTCTTTTTACTGTTCCTTAGTTGGACAACTCTGTGAGGAGCATCTAAGGCCAGATTGTGTAATTAGAATGAGGAATGAGCCTGGTACATATAGTCCTAGGCCTGGCTTCTAAGGTGTGTGGGTAGTGACACTTTTGGGGTGGTCACTCCACACCACCTCACCAGTCCGCCAATTGGCGCATCCACTGACCGCCAAGTGGCGCACTCTCCNCTGGTGTCTCGCTTGGACTTGCACCACGAACAAGGTTTGGGGGACTTACTCCAAGGGAGCAGTGCATGCCCAACCTGTCCGTCAACCCATAGCAGTGGCCATGGGGCATAGAAGAACAACAATCTCTCCCTTGCACCGTAGGCCACCTGCTGTGGTAGTTTTCTTCGGCATGAACCTGTAGCTCTAGGTTGTGTTTGTGCATGTCAGTTTTCTTTTTTTTTGGTCTTTAGTTTTCATCTCTTGTATCCACCATGCCGACTCCTCGAGCACCTGCAACATGCAAATCACTGTCTAGCGGCTTTGTCAAGAAGTCCGCAAGCATTTTCTTGGTTGCGACGTGCTCCAGTTCCACGACACCCTTGGCGATAAGGTCACGTGAGTAGTGGTACCGAATATCGATGTGCTTTGTACGCCGGGAGATCATGTCGTCCTCTGCCATAGCCATGGCACTTTGGTTGTCGATGCGGATGACCGTTGCCTCCTCTTGTGGTGCCTTGATCTCATCAAGCAAACTGCGAAGCCACTGTGTTTCCTTGCACACTTCGGAGAGTGCA
>SZWC01000420.1:112290-124680 GCA_023375785.1 Penium margaritaceum
GAGTGGTTGCGAGTGGTTGCGAGTAGTTGCAAGTGGTTGCGAGTGGTTGTGAGTGGTTGCGAGTGGTTGCGAGTCGTTGGGAGTGGTTGTGAGTGGTTGCGTGTGGTTGTGAGTGTCAGACAAATGCAATGCGTGAGGATTGCAGGAGCAGAAGCAAGCAGAAGCAATGAAGCATGCAGGAGCGAGTTAGCAAACTGACGGAAGCAGAAAGGCGAGTGCGGTCTCAGGGAGTTAGTCGCAGGGCCTCGAGAGAGGCGAGGCTCCGGAGCTCCGAGGTAGAGAGAGGGAAGTAGAGAGATAATACGAGAGCAAAGCGAGTGATGTGCCAGGAATGAGTGAAAGGTCGAAGGTGACGAAGCGAAGAGAGAGAGCTGGGAATGGTGGGCGAGATGAACGGAGGCGAGGAGTGAGCAAAGCGAGAGCACGGCGGCAAAGCCGTGGAACCAAAGGGAACAGGATGAGCAGAGCTGTTCTGGTTAATTGAGGAGGGCATGAATATCCTCCATATGTACAACAGAACAGGACAGACGGAAAAGCATGAACAACGGCTTCTTTTGCGCTAGCCGGACGCGCTTGCGTTGATTTCCGCTTATTAGGGGATTACTCGGTAGGAATTCCGTTGGTCGGTCAATGACCGTTAACGGCTAGTGAAAGTGATGACCGAGGTGGTTCTGGCCGGAGCTGAAGTGTTATTGAGAAAGGAATTCTCTGCCCGCAGATGTGTATGGAGTCAGGTGCATGAGGAAATTCCAACAGCCCCCTTGAAACTGACGCAGTGGACTTGTGCAGTCTGAGACCTACCCAGGTGACTTGTCCTCCTTTTCTTGTATCTCAGGGAGGCAAGGATGTAGGTGGAGCTGGTGGTCTGGGCAGAAGATGAAGAGTTGGGGCATCTGGGATCTCAGGGAGCTCTTCCACGGTGATCCTCTCTGGATGGGCTGTTCGCCACCGTCGTCCTCTACGTCGTCTGCATTCCCGGCGTATGTCGCCCATAAGTCCAGAGATGTCGTCTGAGCGGGGATCATAGGAGTGAAGGATGGAGTGAAATGGCCGATCGGTGGTGAGGTACAGAATGACTAGAGCTTGATATTTGGCAAGGAAGTAGTCATCCCAGTATTGATGTATGTTCAGGGTGGAGAGGTTGACGTGGAAGTAACCTCGATCTTTGCTGAAGATTTCATAGAGTTCAAGGTCGTCGAAGCTCATGTCTGCATGTAGTTCCATTGCCACAAGCCAATCGTCATAGTTGGCTTCGCCTGCGTTGTTGAAATGGAGGATTGGGATTCTGAGAGCAAGTTCAACGACCCCTTGCTTGATGGGTTTGCCATGTCTCCACCAGTGATGGCGTGGTTGTTGGGTGGTTTCAGTATCACTCAGAGACATGTATGGAGGTTTCAGGAATGCTGGTCGGAAGGAGGTTGGTAGTGTTTAGCAGATAGAAACGCAGGTTGCTGCAACGGGAGGTTACTACTTCCGTGCAGCGACTGCTAGCATGGGTGCAGAGCCGTCTGTAGCGGGCAGTTCGATCAGACAGAGCAGAGACTCGTACTGAGTGGAGAATGATGTGAAGGCGGACGAGAAGATGATGATGGGTAGGCGCAGGGGTGGAACCTCATGCGCTGAGGAAGTTTTGGCGTGGGTGGAGGTCGTCGCAGAACAGGCGATACGAACGGGCGGATCCGTGTGCCGAGCAAATGATGAGGACGGATGATGATGGAGGAATGCTGAGTGGAGGAGTGGACGCAGGGGCAAAACCACATGCGCTGAGGAGAGATCGGCGTGGGCGCAGGTCACTGCGAGATTGGCATTTCGACCGGGCAGATCCGGGTGCCGAGCGGATGCTGAAGGTAGATGATTGAGGAGGAATATTGGATGGCGGAGTGGGCGCAAGGGCACAACCACGTGCGCTGCTGAGTAGAGGGGTAAAATGCAGCAAGGGGAAGGCGAGAGCCGACGCGCCGTGAGAAATCTGCTACAGGCGTGGGTGCAGACTGCTGTGAAGTGGGCAGCTAGCTCGTACAGGTCCGTGTGCCAACCACAGATGCTGCTCGATGAGGAGGAGGCACAAGTGGTTGATAAAGGAGTGGGCACAGGGGCGGACCACGTGCACTGCGAAAGATTTTAGCCTGGGCACAGGTCGTCACGGAATGGGCGATGCGACTGGGCGGGCCCTTGTGCCGAGCAGGAGGATGCTGCTGCGGAAGTTGATGGCTGAGTGGGCGCACGGGCCAAACTACGTGCGCTGCAGATGCTGATGAGGAAGATTGATGTGGAGATGATGCGAACAATGCTGAGGTGGATGAGCGGCTGATGGAGCTGAAGAGGCAGACGAAGGGCAACGTGAGGAGGGCAGATGAGGCTGAATTCATGAAGGAGGCTAGAGCAAAGATGACGACAAGGGCGGAAGGCAGGAAGATAAGGATGATGCAAAGATTGAAGCAGGGAAAGCTGATGAAATCGTGACAGAGGTGGAGGATGGAGGTTGTGGTAGGCAGAGTATGGCGGCACGGTGGGAAGCACGAGCAAAGCAACCAATTGCTCTGCTTTCAGGAGAGTGACGACTTGTTCCCCAGTTGGCCCGAGACCGACGGGCAGAAAGACTAGCGGTGTCCGATATCCTGGCAGTGAGAGAGAGCCGATTGTAGCAGAGGAAGTCGTGTGACGAGTAGAAACACTGGTCCGTTGATGTCAGGAGAGTGACGCCTTGTTTCCCAGTTGGCTCGCAATGGGAGCAGGAAGACTGGTGGTGTCCGATGTCCTGACGACCGGAGTTGCTCTGTTGCTGCTGACGATGCAAGAAGGTGGTGCGAAGACGCGGCACGAGGCAACGGATGCTAGGGAACTGATGTGGACGAGGAAGATGAGCCGGGTGAGGCTGAGGAAGGGAGATGAAGAGGGCGAAGGTTTTGCAGAGGTGGAGATGTTGAGAGGCAGAGGATGATGGCATCAGGAAGCTTCCATGAAGATGACGGTAGGCTGCGGCTCAGAGGCTGCTTCCGGCTGTTGTCGACGACAAGTCCCCAAGTGTTGGCCACAGGCGCGGAATGGGCGCAGGGCTTTCTCAGGATGACAAGACCTTTCTTCAGTGGCAGGAGCACTTCAAGCGGTGCTGCTCCTATCAGCTGCTGACAAAGCGGAGAGGCGCGAAGTGGCAGGGACGGAGGTGGAGGAGTGCCGATGCCAGGAAAAAAACAATGATGGCGGTAGAGCGATGACTCGGTCACGGGGCACCAGGTGATATCGCCTGATGCTCTGATACCATGTCAGAAAAATGCAATGCGGGAGGATTTCAGGAGCAGAAGCAAGTAGAAGCAATGAAGCATGCAGGAGTGAGTTATCAGATTGACGGAAGCAAAAAGGCGAGTGCGGTCTCAGGGAGTTAGTCACAGGGCCTCTAGAGAGGTGAGGCTCCGGAGCTCCGAGGTAGACAGAGGGCAGTAGAGAGAGAATAGGAGAGTGAAGCGAGTGATGTGCCAGGAGTGAGCAAAAGGTCAAAGGTGACGAAGAGAATAGAGAGCTGGGAATGGTGGACGGGATGAACGGAGGCGAGGAGCAAGCAAATCGAGTGCACGGCGGTGAAGCCGTGGAACCAAAGGGAACAAGATAAGCAGAGCTGTTCTGGTTAATCCAGGAGGGCATGAAGATCCTCCATATGTACAACAGAACCGGAAAGACGGAAAAGCATGAACAACGGCTTCTTTTGCGCTAGTCGGATGCGCTTGCGGAGATTTCCGCTTATGAGGGGATTACTCGGTAGGAAGTCTGCTGGTCGGTCAATGACCGTTAACGACTAGTGAAAGTGATGACCGAGGTGGTTCTGGCTAAAGCTGAACCTTTACTGAGAAAGGAATTCTGTGCCCGCAGATGTGCACGCAGTCAGGTGTATGAGGCAATTCCAACAGCGAGTGGTTGCGAGTGGTTATGAGAAGTTGCAAGTCGTTGCGAGTGGCTGCAGGTGGTTGTTAGTGGTTGTGAGTGGTTGCGAGTGGTTGCGAGTGCTTGCAAGTGGTTGCGAGTGGTTGCGAGTGGTTGGGCGTGGTTGCAAGTGGTTGCAAGTGGTTGTGAGTGGTTGGGAGTGGTTACGAGTGGAGGCGAGTGGTTGTGAGTGGTTGCGAGCTGTTGCGAGTGGTTGCCAGTGGTTGCGAGTGGTTGCGAGTGGTTACGAGTGGTTGCGAGTGGTTGCGAGTGGGTGGGAGTGGTTGCGAGTGGTTGCGAGTGGTGGTGAGTGGCTGTGAGTGGTTGCAAGTGGTTGTGAGTGGTTGCGAGTGCTTGCGAGCGGTTGCGAGCGGTTGCAAGTGGTTGCGAGAAGTTGCGCCTGGTTGTAAGTGGTTGCGAGTGGTTGCGAGTGCTTGCAAGTGGTGTTGAGTATTTGAGAGTGGTTGCAAGTGGTTGCAAGTAGTTGCGAGTGGTTGCCAGTGGTTGCAAGTACTTGCGAGTGGTTGAGAGTGGTTGCGAGTGGTTGCGAGTGGTGGTGAGTGGCTGTGAGTGGTTGCAAGTGGTTGTGAGTGGTTGCGAGTGCTTGCGAGCGGTTGCGAGCGGTTGCAAGTGGTTGCGAGAAGTTGCGCCTGGTTGTAAGTGGTTGCGAGTGGTTGCGAGTGCTTGCAAGTGGTGTTGAGTATTTGAGAGTGGTTGCAAGTGGTTGCAAGTAGTTGCGAGTGGTTGCCAGTGGTTGCAAGTACTTGCGAGTGGTTGAGAGTGGTTGCGAGTGGTTGCGAGTGGTGGTGAGTGGCTGTGAGTGGTTGCAAGTGGTTGTGAGTGGTTGCGAGTGCTTGCGAGCGGTTGCGAGCGGTTGCAAGTGGTTGCGAGAAGTTGCGCCTGGTTGTAAGTGGTTGCGAGTGGTTGCGAGTGCTTGCAAGTGGTGTTGAGTATTTGAGAGTGGTTGCAAGTGGTTGCAAGTAGTTGCGAGTGGTTGCCAGTGGTTGCAAGTACTTGCGAGTGGTTGAGAGTGGTTGCGAGTGGTTGCGAGTGGTGGTGAGTGGCTGTGAGTGGTTGCAAGTGGTTGTGAGTGGTTGCGAGTGCTTGCGAGCGGTTGCGAGCGGTTGCAAGTGGTTGCGAGAAGTTGCGCCTGGTTGTAAGTGGTTGCGAGTGGTTGCGAGTGCTTGCAAGTGGTTGCGAGTGGTTGCGAGTGGTGGTGAGTGGCTGTGAGTGGTTGCAAGTGGTTGTGAGTGGTTGCGAGTGCTTGCGAGCGGTTGCGAGCGGTTGCAAGTGGTTGCGAGAAGTTGCGCCTGGTTGTAAGTGGTTGCGAGTGGTTGCGAGTGGTTGCAAGTGGTTGCGAGTGGTTGTGAGTGGTTGCGATGGTTGCAAGTGGTTCCGAGTGTTTAGGAGTGGTCGTTTGCCGTTGCAAGTGGATGGGAGTGGTTGTGAGTGGTTGCGAGTGGTTGCGAGTGCTTGCAAGTGGTGTTGAGTATTTGTGAGTGGTTGCAAGTGGTTGCAAGCAGTTGCGAGTGGTTGGAAGTGGTTGCGAGTGGTTGCAAGTGATTACAAGTGGTTGCAAGTGATTTCGAATGGTTGTGAGTGGTTGCAAGTGGTTGCTAGTGGTTGTGAGTGGTTACGAGTGGTTGCGAGTGGTTCCCAATGTTTGTGAATGGTTGCAAGTGGTTACGAATTGTTGCAAGTGGTTGCGAGTGGTTACAAGTGGTTGCGAGTGGTTGCTAGTGGTTGCGAGAGGTTGGGAATGCTTTCAAGTGGTTGTGAGTGGTTTCTAGTGGCTGGGAGTGGTTGCGAATCGTTGCGAGTGGTTGCGAGTGGCTGCGAGTGGTTATCAGCGGTTGCGAGTGGTTGCGAGTGGTTGCAAGTGGTAGCGAGTGGTTGCAAGTAGTTGCGAATGGATGCGAGTGGTTGTGAGTGGTTGTGTGTGGATGGGAGTGGTTACGAGTTGTTGCGAATGGTTGTGAGTAGTTGCGAGTGGTTGCGAGTGGTTGCGAGTGGTTGCAAGTGGTTATGAGTGGTTGCGAGTGGTTGCAAGTGCTTGCAAGTGGTTGTGAGTGGTTGTGAGTGGTTGCGAGTGGTTGCAAGTGGTTGCAAGCGGTTGGAAGTGGTTGTGAGTGGTTGCGAGTGGCTGTAAGTGGTTGCGAGTGGTTGCGAGTGGTTGTAAGTGGTTGCGAGTGGTTGCGAGTGGTTGTAAGTGGTTGCGAGTGGTTGCGAGTGGTTGTAAGTGGTTGCGAGTGGTTGCGAGTGGTTGTAAGTGGTTGCGAGTGGTTGCGAGTGGTTGTAAGTGGTTGCGAGTGGTTGCGAGTGGTTGTAAGTGGTTGCGAGTGGTTGCGAGTGGTTGTAAGTGGTTGCGAGTGGTTGCGAGTGGTTGTAAGTGGTTGCGAGTGGTTGCGAGTGGTTGTAAGTGGTTGCGAGTGGTTGCGAGTGGTTGTAAGTGGTTGCGAGTGGTTGCGAGTGGTTGTAAGTGGTTGCGAGTGGTTGCGAGTGGTTGTAAGTGGTTGCGAGTGGTTGCGAGTGGTTGTAAGTGGTTGCGAGTGGTTGCGAGTGGTTGTAAGTGGTTGCGAGTGGTTGCGAGTGGTTGTAAGTGGTTGCGAGTGGTTGCGAGTGGTTGTAAGTGGTTGCGAGTGGTTGCGAGTGGTTGTAAGTGGTTGCGAGTGGTTGCGAGTGGTTGTAAGTGGTTGCGAGTGGTTGCGAGTGGTTGTAAGTGGTTGCGAGTGGTTGCGAGTGGTTGTAAGTGGTTGCGAGTGGTTGCGAGTGGTTGTAAGTGGTTGCGAGTGGTTGCGAGTGGTTGTAAGTGGTTGCGAGTGGTTGCGAGTGGTTGTAAGTGGTTGCGAGTGGTTGCGAGTGGTTGTAAGTGGTTGCGAGTGGTTGCGAGTGGTTGTAAGTGGTTGCGAGTGGTTGCGAGTGGTTGTAAGTGGTTGCGAGTGGTTGCGAGTGGTTGTAAGTGGTTGCGAGTGGTTGCGAGTGGTTGTAAGTGGTTGCGAGTGGTTGCGAGTGGTTGTAAGTGGTTGCGAGTGGTTGCGAGTGGTTGTAAGTGGTTGCGAGTGGTTGCGAGTGGTTGTAAGTGGTTGCGAGTGGTTGCGAGTGGTTGTAAGTGGTTGCGAGTGGTTGCGAGTGGTTGTAAGTGGTTGCGAGTGGTTGCGAGTGGTTGTAAGTGGTTGCGAGTGGTTGCGAGTGGTTGTAAGTGGTTGCGAGTGGTTGCGAGTGGTTGTAAGTGGTTGCGAGTGGTTGCGAGTGGTTGTAAGTGGTTGCGAGTGGTTGCGAGTGGTTGTAAGTGGTTGCGAGTGGTTGCGAGTGGTTGTAAGTGGTTGCGAGTGGTTGCGAGTGGTTGTAAGTGGTTGCGAGTGGTTGCGAGTGGTTGTAAGTGGTTGCGAGTGGTTGCGAGTGGTTGTAAGTGGTTGCGAGTGGTTGCGAGTGGTTGTAAGTGGTTGCGAGTGGTTGCGAGTGGTTGTAAGTGGTTGCGAGTGGTTGCGAGTGGTTGTAAGTGGTTGCGAGTGGTTGCGAGTGGTTGTAAGTGGTTGCGAGTGGTTGCGAGTGGTTGTAAGTGGTTGCGAGTGGTTGCGAGTGGTTGTAAGTGGTTGCGAGTGGTTGCGAGTGGTTGTAAGTGGTTGCGAGTGGTTGCGAGTGGTTGTAAGTGGTTGCGAGTGGTTGCGAGTGGTTGTAAGTGGTTGCGAGTGGTTGCGAGTGGTTGTAAGTGGTTGCGAGTGGTTGCGAGTGGTTGTAAGTGGTTGCGAGTGGTTGCGAGTGGTTGTAAGTGGTTGCGAGTGGTTGCGAGTGGTTGTAAGTGGTTGCGAGTGGTTGCGAGTGGTTGTAAGTGGTTGCGAGTGGTTGCGAGTGGTTGTAAGTGGTTGCGAGTGGTTGCGAGTGGTTGTAAGTGGTTGCGAGTGGTTGCGAGTGGTTGTAAGTGGTTGCGAGTGGTTGCGAGTGGTTGTAAGTGGTTGCGAGTGGTTGCGAGTGGTTGTAAGTGGTTGCGAGTGGTTGCGAGTGGTTGTAAGTGGTTGCGAGTGGTTGCGAGTGGTTGTAAGTGGTTGCGAGTGGTTGCGAGTGGTTGTAAGTGGTTGCGAGTGGTTGCGAGTGGTTGTAAGTGGTTGCGAGTGGTTGCGAGTGGTTGTAAGTGGTTGCGAGTGGTTGCGAGTGGTTGTAAGTGGTTGCGAGTGGTTGCGAGTGGTTGTAAGTGGTTGCGAGTGGTTGCGAGTGGTTGTAAGTGGTTGCGAGTGGTTGCGAGTGGTTGTAAGTGGTTGCGAGTGGTTGCGAGTGGTTGTAAGTGGTTGCGAGTGGTTGCGAGTGGTTGTAAGTGGTTGCGAGTGGTTGGGAGTGGTTGTGAGTGGTTGTAAGTGGCTGCAAGTGGTTGCGAGTGGTTGCGAGTGGTTGTGAGTGGTTGCGAGTGGTTGCGTGGGGTTGCGAGTTGTTGCTTGTGGTTGCCAGTGGTTGTGAGTGGTTGTGAGTGGTTGCGAGTGGTTGTGAGCCGTTGCGAGCCGTTGCGAGCGGTTGCGAGTGGTTGCGAATGGTTGCGCTGTTGCGAGTGGTTATGAGTGGTTGCGAGGGGTTGCGAGGGGTTTTGAGTAGTTGCGAGTTGTTGCGAGTGGTTGCGAGTGGTTATCTGTGGTTGTGAGTGGTTGGGAGTGGTTGTGAGTGCTTGCGAGTGGTTGCGAGTGGTTGCAAGTGGTTGCAAGTGGTTGCGAGTGGTTGTGAGTGGTTGCGAGTGGTTGCGAGTGGTTACGAGTGGTTGTAAGTGGTTGCAAGTGATTACAAGTGATTGTTTTTGGTTGCAAGTGGTTGGTAGTGGTTTTGAGTGGTTGTGAGTGGCTGCGAGTTCTTGCGAGTGGTGTTGAGTGTTTGTGAGTGGTTGCGAGTGGTTGCAAGTGGTTGCGAGTAGTTGCAAGTTGCTGCCAGTGGTTGCGAATGGTTGCAAGTGGTTGCGAATCGTTGTGAGTGGATGCGTGTGGTTGCAAGTGGATACAAGTGGTTGCGAGTGGTTGCGAGTGGTTATGATTGGTTGCGAGTGGTTGCGAGTGGTTGCGAGTGGTTGCAAGTGGTTGCGAATGGTTGCGAGTGGTTGCGAGTGGTTGCAAGTCGTTGCGAGTAATTGCGAGTGGTTGCGAGTGGTTGCAAGTTATTGCGAGTGGTTGTGAGTGGTTGCAAGTGGTTGCGAGTGGTTGCGAGTGGGTTCAAGTGGTTGCAAGTGGTTGTGAATGGTTGCGAGTGGTTGCGAGTGGTTTCGAGTGGTTGTGAGTGGTTGCGTGTGGTTGCGAGTTGTTGCGAGTGGTTGCGAGTGGTTATCTGTGGTTGTGAGTGGTTGGGAGTGGTTGTGAGTAGTTGTGAGTGGTTGCGAGTGGTTGCAAGTAGTTGCGAGTGGTTGCAAGTGGTTGCGAGTAGTTGCAAGTTGCTGCCAGTGGTTGCGAATGGTTGCGAGTGGTTGCGAGTGGTTGCAAGTCGTTGCGAGTAATTGCGAGTGGTTGCGAGTGGTTGCAAGTTATTGCGAGTGGTTGTGAGTGGTTGCAAGTGGTTGCGAGTGGTTGCGAGTGGGTTCAAGTGGTTGCAAGTGGTTGTGAATGGTTGCGAGTGGTTGCGAGTGGTTTCGAGTGGTTGTGAGTGGTTGCGTGTGGTTGCGAGTTGTTGCGAGTGGTTGCGAGTGGTTATCTGTGGTTGTGAGTGGTTGGGAGTGGTTGTGAGTAGTTGTGAGTGGTTGCGAGTGGTTGCAAGTAGTTGCGAGTGGTTGCAAGTGGTTGCGAGTAGTTGCAAGTTGCTGCCAGTGGTTGCGAATGGTTGCGAGTGGTTGCGAGTGGTTGCAAGTCGTTGCGAGTAATTGCGAGTGGTTGCGAGTGGTTGCAAGTTATTGCGAGTGGTTGTGAGTGGTTGCAAGTGGTTGCGAGTGGTTGCGAGTGGGTTCAAGTGGTTGCAAGTGGTTGTGAATGGTTGCGAGTGGTTGCGAGTGGTTTCGAGTGGTTGTGAGTGGTTGCGTGTGGTTGCGAGTTGTTGCGAGTGGTTGCGAGTGGTTATCTGTGGTTGTGAGTGGTTGGGAGTGGTTGTGAGTAGTTGTGAGTGGTTGCGAGTGGTTGCAAGTAGTTGCGAGTGGTTGCAAGTGGTTGCGAGTAGTTGCAAGTTGCTGCCAGTGGTTGCGAATGGTTGCGAGTGGTTGCGAGTGGTTGCAAGTCGTTGCGAGTAATTGCGAGTGGTTGCGAGTGGTTGCAAGTTATTGCGAGTGGTTGTGAGTGGTTGCAAGTGGTTGCGAGTGGTTGCGAGTGGGTTCAAGTGGTTGCAAGTGGTTGTGAATGGTTGCGAGTGGTTGCGAGTGGTTTCGAGTGGTTGTGAGTGGTTGCGTGTGGTTGCGAGTTGTTGCGAGTGGTTGCGAGTGGTTATCTGTGGTTGTGAGTGGTTGGGAGTGGTTGTGAGTAGTTGTGAGTGGTTGCGAGTGGTTGCAAGTAGTTGCGAGTGGTTGCAAGTGGTTGCGAGTAGTTGCAAGTTGCTGCCAGTGGTTGCGAATGGTTGCGAGTGGTTGCGAGTGGTTGCAAGTCGTTGCGAGTAATTGCGAGTGGTTGCGAGTGGTTGCAAGTTATTGCGAGTGGTTGTGAGTGGTTGCAAGTGGTTGCGAGTGGTTGCGAGTGGGTTCAAGTGGTTGCAAGTGGTTGTGAATGGTTGCGAGTGGTTGCGAGTGGTTTCGAGTGGTTGTGAGTGGTTGCGTGTGGTTGCGAGTTGTTGCGAGTGGTTGCGAGTGGTTATCTGTGGTTGTGAGTGGTTGGGAGTGGTTGTGAGTAGTTGTGAGTGGTTGCGAGTGGTTGCAAGTAGTTGCGAGTGGTTGCAAGTGGTTGCGAGTAGTTGCAAGTTGCTGCCAGTGGTTGCGAATGGTTGCGAGTGGTTGCGAGTGGTTGCAAGTCGTTGCGAGTAATTGCGAGTGGTTGCGAGTGGTTGCAAGTTATTGCGAGTGGTTGTGAGTGGTTGCAAGTGGTTGCGAGTGGTTGCGAGTGGGTTCAAGTGGTTGCAAGTGGTTGTGAATGGTTGCGAGTGGTTGCGAGTGGTTTCGAGTGGTTGTGAGTGGTTGCGTGTGGTTGCGAGTTGTTGCGAGTGGTTGCGAGTGGTTATCTGTGGTTGTGAGTGGTTGGGAGTGGTTGTGAGTAGTTGTGAGTGGTTGCGAGTGGTTGCAAGTAGTTGCGAGTGGTTGCAAGTGGTTGCGAGTAGTTGCAAGTTGCTGCCAGTGGTTGCGAATGGTTGCGAGTGGTTGCGAGTGGTTGCAAGTCGTTGCGAGTAATTGCGAGTGGTTGCGAGTGGTTGCAAGTTATTGCGAGTGGTTGTGAGTGGTTGCAAGTGGTTGCGAGTGGTTGCGAGTGGGTTCAAGTGGTTGCAAGTGGTTGTGAATGGTTGCGAGTGGTTGCGAGTGGTTTCGAGTGGTTGTGAGTGGTTGCGTGTGGTTGCGAGTTGTTGCGAGTGGTTGCGAGTGGTTATCTGTGGTTGTGAGTGGTTGGGAGTGGTTGTGAGTAGTTGTGAGTGGTTGCGAGTGGTTGCAAGTAGTTGCGAGTGGTTGCAAGTGGTTGCGAGTAGTTGCAAGTTGCTGCCAGTGGTTGCGAATGGTTGCGAGTGGTTGCGAGTGGTTGCAAGTCGTTGCGAGTAATTGCGAGTGGTTGCGAGTGGTTGCAAGTTATTGCGAGTGGTTGTGAGTGGTTGCAAGTGGTTGCGAGTGGTTGCGAGTGGGTTCAAGTGGTTGCAAGTGGTTGTGAATGGTTGCGAGTGGTTGCGAGTGGTTTCGAGTGGTTGTGAGTGGTTGCGTGTGGTTGCGAGTTGTTGCGAGTGGTTGCGAGTGGTTATCTGTGGTTGTGAGTGGTTGGGAGTGGTTGTGAGTAGTTGTGAGTGGTTGCGAGTGGTTGCAAGTAGTTGCGAGTGGTTGCAAGTGGTTGCGAGTAGTTGCAAGTTGCTGCCAGTGGTTGCGAATGGTTGCGAGTGGTTGCGAGTGGTTGCAAGTGGTTATCTGTGGTTGTGAGTGGTTGGGAGTGGTTGTGAGTGCTTGCAAGTGGTTGCGAGTGGTTGCAAGTGGTTGCAAGTGGTTGCGAGTGGTTGTGAGTGGTTGCGAGTGGTTGCGAGTGGTTACGAGTGGTTGTAAGTGGTTGCAAGTGATTACAAGTGGTTGTTTTTGGTTGCAAGTGGTTGGTTGTGGTTTTGAGTGGTTGCGAGTGGCTGCGAGTGCTTGCGAGTGGTATTGAGTGTTTGTGAGTGGTTGCGAGTGGTTGCAAGTGGTTGCGAGTAGTTGCAAGTTGCTGCCATTGGTTGCGAATGGTTGCAAGTGATTGCGAATCGTTGTGAGTGGATGCGTGTGGTTGCAAGTGGTTACAAGGGGTTGCGAGTGGTTGCGAGTGGTTATGATTGGTTGCGAGTGGTTGCGAGTGGTTGCGAGTGGTTGCAAGTCGTTGCGAATAATTGCGAGTGGTTGCGAGTGGTTGCAAGTTGTTGCGAGTGGTTGTGAGTGGTTGC
>SZWC01000420.1:126448-139360 GCA_023375785.1 Penium margaritaceum
GAGTGGTTGTGAGTGGTTGCGAGTGGTTGCGAGTGGTTGCAAGTGGTTGCGAGTGGTTGCGAGTGGTTGCGAGTGGTTGCGTGTGGTTGCGAGTTGTTGCTAGTGGTTGCCAGTGGTTATGAGTGGTTGCGAGCGGTTGCGAGTGGTTGCGAGTGGTTGTGAGTGGTTGCAAGTGGTTGTGAGCCATTGCGAGCGGTTACGAGTGGTTGCGAATGGTTGCGCTGTTGCGAGTGATTACGAGCGGTTGCGAGGGATTGCGAGGGGTTACGTGTGGTTGCGAGTGGTTGCGAGTGGTTGCGAGTGGTTATCTGTGGTTGTGAGTGGTTGGGAGTGGTTGTGAGTGCTTGCGAGTGGTTGCGAGTGGTTGCAAGTGGTTGCAAGTAGTTGCGAGTGGTTGTGAGTGGTTACGAGTGGTTGCGAGTGGTTATGAGTGCTTGTAAGTGGTTGCAAGTGATTACAAGTGATTGTTTTTGGTTGCAAGTGGTTGGCAGTGGTTTTGAGTGGTTGCGAGTGGCTGCGAGTGCTTGCGAGTGGTGTTGAGTGTTTGTGAGTGGTTGCGAGTGGTTGCAAGTGGTTGCGAGTAGTTGCAAGTTGCTGCCAGTGGTTGCGAATGGTTGCAAGTGGTTGCAAATCGTTGTGAGTGGATGCGTGTGGTTGCAAGTGGTTACAAGTGGTTGCGAGTGGTTGCGAGTGGTTATGATTGGTTGCGAGTGGTTGCGAGTGGTTGCGAGTGGTTGCAAGTGGTTGCGAGTGGTTAGGAGTGGTCGTTTGTGGTTGTAAGTGGTTGCGAGTGGTTGCGAGTGCTTACAAGTGGTGTTGAGTATTTGTGAGTGGTTGCAAGTGGTTGCAAGTAGTTGTGAGTGGTTGGAAGTGGTTGCGAGTGGTTGCAAGTGGTTCCGAGTGGTTGCAAGTTATTGCGAATGGTTGTGAGTGGTTGCAAGTGGTTGCTAGTGGTTGCGAGTGGTTGCGAGTGGTTGCGAGTCGTTGTGAGTGGTTGCAAGTCGTTGCAAGTGGTTGCGAGAGGTTGCGCGTGGTTGTAAGTGGTTGCGAGTGGTTGCGAGTGCTTACAAGTGGTGTTGAGTATTTGTGAGTGGTTGCAAGTGGTTGCAAGTAGTTGTGAGTGGTTGGAAGTGGTTGCGAGTGGTTGCAAGTGGTTCCGAGTGGTTGCAAGTTATTGCGAATGGTTGTGAGTGGTTGCAAGTGGTTGCTAGTGGTTGCGAGTGGTTGCGAGTGGTTGCGAGTCGTTGTGAGTGGTTGCAAGTCGTTGCAAGTGGTTGCGAGAGGTTGCGCGTGGTTGTAAGTGGTTGCGAGTGGTTGCGAGTGCTTACAAGTGGTGTTGAGTATTTGTGAGTGGTTGCAAGTGGTTGCAAGTAGTTGTGAGTGGTTGGAAGTGGTTGCGAGTGGTTGCAAGTGGTTCCGAGTGGTTGCAAGTTATTGCGAATGGTTGTGAGTGGTTGCAAGTGGTTGCTAGTGGTTGCGAGTGGTTGCGAGTGGTTGCGAGTCGTTGTGAGTGGTTGCAAGTCGTTGCAAGTGGTTGCGAGAGGTTGCGCGTGGTTGTAAGTGGTTGCGAGTGGTTGCGAGTGCTTACAAGTGGTGTTGAGTATTTGTGAGTGGTTGCAAGTGGTTGCAAGTAGTTGTGAGTGGTTGGAAGTGGTTGCGAGTGGTTGCAAGTGGTTCCGAGTGGTTGCAAGTTATTGCGAATGGTTGTGAGTGGTTGCAAGTGGTTGCTAGTGGTTGCGAGTGGTTGCGAGTGGTTGCGAGTCGTTGTGAGTGGTTGCAAGTCGTTGCAAGTGGTTGCGAGAGGTTGCGCGTGGTTGTAAGTGGTTGCGAGTGGTTGCGAGTGCTTACAAGTGGTGTTGAGTATTTGTGAGTGGTTGCAAGTGGTTGCAAGTAGTTGTGAGTGGTTGGAAGTGGTTGCGAGTGGTTGCAAGTGGTTCCGAGTGGTTGCAAGTTATTGCGAATGGTTGTGAGTGGTTGCAAGTGGTTGCTAGTGGTTGCGAGTGGTTGCGAGTGGTTGCGAGTCGTTGTGAGTGGTTGCAAGTCGTTGCAAGTGGTTGCGAGAGGTTGCGCGTGGTTGTAAGTGGTTGCGAGTGGTTGCGAGTGCTTACAAGTGGTGTTGAGTATTTGTGAGTGGTTGCAAGTGGTTGCAAGTAGTTGTGAGTGGTTGGAAGTGGTTGCGAGTGGTTGCAAGTGGTTCCGAGTGGTTGCAAGTTATTGCGAATGGTTGTGAGTGGTTGCAAGTGGTTGCTAGTGGTTGCGAGTGGTTGCGAGTGGTTGCGAGTCGTTGTGAGTGGTTGCAAGTCGTTGCAAGTGGTTGCGAGAGGTTGCGCGTGGTTGTAAGTGGTTGCGAGTGGTTGCGAGTGCTTACAAGTGGTGTTGAGTATTTGTGAGTGGTTGCAAGTGGTTGCAAGTAGTTGTGAGTGGTTGGAAGTGGTTGCGAGTGGTTGCAAGTGGTTCCGAGTGGTTGCAAGTTATTGCGAATGGTTGTGAGTGGTTGCAAGTGGTTGCTAGTGGTTGCGAGTGGTTGCGAGTGGTTGCGAGTCGTTGTGAGTGGTTGCAAGTCGTTGCAAGTGGTTGCGAGAGGTTGCGCGTGGTTGTAAGTGGTTGCGAGTGGTTGCGAGTGCTTACAAGTGGTGTTGAGTATTTGTGAGTGGTTGCAAGTGGTTGCAAGTAGTTGTGAGTGGTTGGAAGTGGTTGCGAGTGGTTGCAAGTGGTTCCGAGTGGTTGCAAGTTATTGCGAATGGTTGTGAGTGGTTGCAAGTGGTTGCTAGTGGTTGCGAGTGGTTGCGAGTGGTTGCGAGTCGTTGTGAGTGGTTGCAAGTCGTTGCAAGTGGTTGCGAGAGGTTGCGCGTGGTTGTAAGTGGTTGCGAGTGGTTGCGAGTGCTTACAAGTGGTGTTGAGTATTTGTGAGTGGTTGCAAGTGGTTGCAAGTAGTTGTGAGTGGTTGGAAGTGGTTGCGAGTGGTTGCAAGTGGTTCCGAGTGGTTGCAAGTTATTGCGAATGGTTGTGAGTGGTTGCAAGTGGTTGCTAGTGGTTGCGAGTGGTTGCGAGTGGTTGCGAGTCGTTGTGAGTGGTTGCAAGTCGTTGCAAGTGGTTGCGAGAGGTTGCGCGTGGTTGTAAGTGGTTGCGAGTGGTTGCGAGTGCTTACAAGTGGTGTTGAGTATTTGTGAGTGGTTGCAAGTGGTTGCAAGTAGTTGTGAGTGGTTGGAAGTGGTTGCGAGTGGTTGCAAGTGGTTCCGAGTGGTTGCAAGTTATTGCGAATGGTTGTGAGTGGTTGCAAGTGGTTGCTAGTGGTTGCGAGTGGTTGCGAGTGGTTGCGAGTCGTTGTGAGTGGTTGCAAGTCGTTGCAAGTGGTTGCGAGAGGTTGCGCGTGGTTGTAAGTGGTTGCGAGTGGTTGCGAGTGCTTACAAGTGGTGTTGAGTATTTGTGAGTGGTTGCAAGTGGTTGCAAGTAGTTGTGAGTGGTTGGAAGTGGTTGCGAGTGGTTGCAAGTGGTTCCGAGTGGTTGCAAGTTATTGCGAATGGTTGTGAGTGGTTGCAAGTGGTTGCTAGTGGTTGCGAGTGGTTGCGAGTGGTTGCGAGTCGTTGTGAGTGGTTGCAAGTCGTTGCAAGTGGTTGCGAGTGGTTGTGAGTGGTTGCAAGTGGTTGCTAGTGGTTGTGAGTGGTTGCGAGTGGTTGCGAGTGGTTGCGAGTGTTTGTGAATGGTTGCAAGTGGTTGCGAATGGTTGCAAGTGGTTGCGAGTGGTTACAAGTGGTTGCCAGTGGTTGCTAGTGGTTGCGAGAGGTTGAGAGTGCTTTCAAGTAGTTGTGAGTGGTTTCTAGTGGTTGGGAGTGGTTGCGAATTGTTGCGAGTGGTTGCGAGTGGCTGCGAGTTGTTTTGAGCGGTTGCGAGTTCTTGCAAGTGGTAGTGAGTGGTTGCAAGTAGTTGCAAATGGATGCGAGTGGTTGTGAGTGGTTGTGTGTGGATGCGTGTGGTTGGGAGTTGTTGCGAACGGTTGTGAGTAGTTGCGAGTGGTTGCGAGTGGTTGCGAGTGGTTGCAAGTGGTTATGAGTGGTTGCGAGAGGTTGCAAGTGCTTGCAAGTGGTTGTGAGTGGTTGTGAGTGGTTGCGAGTGGTTGCAAGTGGTTGCAAGCGGTTGGAAGTGGTTCTGAGTGGTTGCGAGTGGTTGTAAGTGGTTGCGAGTTGTTGTAAGTGGTTGCAAGCCGTTGCGAGTAGTTGCAAGTCGATGCAAATGGTTGCAAGTGCTTGCGAGTGGTTGCGAGTGCTTGCAAGTGGTTGTGAGTGCTTGCAAGTGGTTGCGAGTAGTTGTGAGTGGTTGCGAGTGGTTGCAAGTGTTTGCGAGTGGTTGTGATTAATTGCAAGTGGTTTCTAGTGGTTGCGAGTGGTTGCGAGTTGTTGCGAGTGGCTGCTAGTGGTTGGGAGTGGTTGCGAGTGGTTGCAAGTGGTTACGAGTTGTTGCGAGTGGTTGCAAGGGGTTCCAAGTGGGTGAAAGTGGTTGTGAGTGGTTGCGAGTGGTTGCGAGTGGTTGCGAGTGGTTGCGAGTGGTTGTGAGTGGTTGCAAGTCGTTGCAAGTGGTTGCGAGAGGTTGCGCGTGGTTGCGAGTGGGTGCAAGTGGTTGCGAGTCGTTGCGAGTGGTTGCGCGTGGTTGCGAGTGGGTGCGAGTGGTTGCGAGTCGTTGCGAGTGGTTGCGCGTGGTTGCGAGTGGGTGCGAGTGGTTGCGAGTCGTTGCGAGTGGTTGCGCGTGGTTGCGAGTGGGTGCGAGTGGTTGCGAGTCGTTGCGAGTGGTTGCGCGTGGTTGCGAGTGGGTGCGAGTGGTTGCGAGTCGTTGCGAGTGGTTGCGCGTGGTTGCGAGTGGGTGCGAGTGGTTGCGAGTCGTTGCGAGTGGTTGCGCGTGGTTGCGAGTGGGTGCGAGTGGTTGCGAGTCGTTGCGAGTGGTTGCGCGTGGTTGCGAGTGGGTGCGAGTGGTTGCGAGTCGTTGCGAGTGGTTGCGCGTGGTTGCGAGTGGGTGCGAGTGGTTGCGAGTCGTTGCGAGTGGTTGCGCGTGGTTGCGAGTGGGTGCGAGTGGTTGCGAGTCGTTGCGAGTGGTTGCGCGTGGTTGCGAGTGGGTGCGAGTGGTTGCGAGTCGTTGCGAGTGGTTGCGCGTGGTTGCGAGTGGGTGCGAGTGGTTGCGAGTCGTTGCGAGTGGTTGCGCGTGGTTGCGAGTGGGTGCGAGTGGTTGCGAGTCGTTGCGAGTGGTTGCGCGTGGTTGCGAGTGGGTGCGAGTGGTTGCGAGTCGTTGCGAGTGGTTGCGCGTGGTTGCGAGTGGGTGCGAGTGGTTGCGAGTCGTTGCGAGTGGTTGCGCGTGGTTGCGAGTGGGTGCGAGTGGTTGCGAGTCGTTGCGAGTGGTTGCGCGTGGTTGCGAGTGGGTGCGAGTGGTTGCGAGTCGTTGCGAGTGGTTGCGCGTGGTTGCGAGTGGGTGCGAGTGGTTGCGAGTCGTTGCGAGTGGTTGCGCGTGGTTGCGAGTGGGTGCGAGTGGTTGCGAGTCGTTGCGAGTGGTTGCGCGTGGTTGCGAGTGGGTGCGAGTGGTTGCGAGTCGTTGCGAGTGGTTGCGCGTGGTTGCGAGTGGGTGCGAGTGGTTGCGAGTGGTTGGGAGTGGTTGTAAGTGGTTGCGAGTGGTTGCAAGTGGGTGCGAGTGGTTGCAAGTGGTTGCTAGTGGTTGCAAGTGGTTGCGAATGGTTGTGAGTGGTTGTGAGTAGTTGCAAGTGTTTGCAAGTGGTTAGGAGTAGTTGCAAGTGGTTCCGTGTGGTTGTGAGTGGTTACGAGTCGTTGCAAGTTGCTGCGAACGGTTGCGAGTGGTTGCGAGTGGTTGCAAGTGGTTGCAAGTGGTTGCTAGTGGTTGCGAGTGGTTGAGAGTGGTTACAAGTGGTTGCGAGTGGTTCCTAGTGGTTGCGAGTGGTTGTGAGTCGTTGCGAGTGGTTGCGCGTGGTTGGGAGTGGTTACAAGCGGTTGCGAATGGTTGCGAGTTGTTGTAAGTAGTTGCGAGTGGTTGGAAGTGGTTGCGAATGGTTGCGAGTTGTTGCGAGTGGTTGTGAGTGGTTGTGAGTGGTTGCGAGTGGTTGCGAGTGGTTGCGAATTGTTGCGAGTGGTGGCGAGTGGTTGCGAGTGGTTGCAAGTGGTTGCGAGTGGTTGCGAGTGGTTGCGAATTGTTGCGAGTGGTGGCGAGTGGTTGCGAGTGGTTGCAAGTGGTTATGAGTGGTTGCGAGTGGTTGCGAGTGGTTGCGAGTGGTTGTGAGTGGTTGTGAGTGGTTGTGAGTGGTTGTGAGTAGTTGCAAGTGGTTGCGAGTGGTTGCAGTTGGTTGTGAGTGGTTGTGAATGGTTGCGAGTGCTTGCGAGTGCTTCCAAGTGCTTGTGAGTGGTTTTGAGTGGATGCGAGTGATTGGGAGTGAATGCAAGTGGTTGCAAGTGGTTGTGAGTGGTTGCGAGTAGTTGCGAGTGGTTGCGAGTTGTTGCAAGTGATTGCAAGTGGTTGTGAATGGTTGCGAGTGGTTGCGAGTGGTTGCAATTGCTTGCAAATGGTTGTGAGTGCTTGCAAGTGGTTGCAAGTGGTTGTGAGTGGTTGCGAGTGGTTGTAAGTGGTTGCGAGTGGTTGCGAGTAGTTACGAGTGGTTGCTAGTGCTTGCGAGTGGTTGCGAGTGGTTGCGAGTGGCTGCTAGTGGTTGCGAGTGGTTACGAGTGATTGCGAGTGGTTGCAGGTGGTTGCGAGTGGTTGTGAGTGGTTGCAAGTGTTGCGAGTGGTTGCGATTGGTTGTGAGTGGTTGCGAGTGGTTGTGAGTGGTTGCGAGTGATTACAAGTGGTTGCGAGTGGTTACGAGAAGTTGCAAGTGGTTGCGAGTGGTTGCAGGTGGTTGTGAGTGGTTGCGAGTGGTTGCGATAGCTTGCAAGTGGTTATAAGTGGTTGTGAGTGGTTGCGAGTGGCTGCGAGTGGTTATAAGTGGTTGCAAGTGGTTGTGAGTAGTTGCAAGTGGTTGTGAGTGGCTGCGAGTGGTTGCGAGTGACTAGAAGTGGTTGCGAGTGGATGTGAGTGGTTGTGAGTGTTTGTGAGTGGTTGGGAGTGGTTGCGAGTTATTGCCAGTGGTTGCGAGTGGTTGCGACTGGTTGCAAGTGGCTGCAAGTGGTTGCAAGAAGTTGCAAGTCGTTGTGAGTGGTTGCGAGTGGTTGCAAGTGGTGGTGAGTGGTTTCGAGTGGTTGCGAGTGGTTGGGAGTGGTTGCGAGTTATTGCCAGTGGTTGCGAGTGGTTGCGACTGGTTGCAAGTGGCTGCAAGTGGTTGCGAGAAGTTGCGAGTGGTTGTGAGTGGTTGCGAGTGGTTGCGAGTGGTTGGGAGTGGTTGCGAGTTATTGCCAGTGGTTGCGAGTGGTTGCGACTGGTTGCAAGTGGCTGCAAGTGGTTGCAAGAAGTTGCAAGTCGTTGTGAGTGGTTGCGAGTGGTTGCAAGTGGTGGTGAGTGGTTTCGAGTGGTTGCGAGTTGTTGCGAGTGGTTGCTAGTGGTTGCGTGTGGTTGCGATTGGTTGCGAGTGGTTGCGCGTGGTTGCGAGTGGTTGCAAGTGGTTGCGAGTGGTTACGAGTGGTTGCGAGTGATTGCCAGCGGTTTTTAGTGGTTGTGAGCGGTTGCAAGCGGTTCCGAGTGGTTGCGAGCGGTTGCGAGCGGTTACGAGGGGTTATGATTGGTTGCATGTGGTTGCGAGTGGTAGCAAGTGCTTGCGACTGGTTTTGAGTGGTTGCGAGTGGTTGCGAATGGTTGCAAGTGGTTGCAAGCGGTTGCGAGTGGTTGTGAGTGGTTGTGAGTGGTTGGGAGTGGTTGTGAGTGGTTGCGAGTGGTTGCGATAGGTTGCAAGTTGTTGCGAGTGGTTGCAATTGGTTACAAGTGGTTGCGAGTGGTTGCAAGTGGTTGCGAGTGGCTGCGAGTGGTTGCGAGTGACTAGAAGTGGTTGCGAGTGGATGTGAGTGGTTTTGAGTGTTTGCGATTGGTTACGAATGCTTCCGAGTGGTTGCGAGTGGTTGCGAGTGGTTGCGAGTGGTCGCGAGTGGTTGCGAGTGATCGCGAGTGGTTGCCAGTGATTGCGAGTGGTTACGAGTGGTTGCGAGTGGTGAGTGGTTGCGAGTGGTTGCGAGTTGTTGCGAGAGGTTGCGATTGGTTGCGAGTGGTTGCGAGTGGTTGTGAGTGGTTGCGAGTGATTACGAGTCGTTGCGAGTGGTTCTGAGTGGTTGCGTGTGGTTGCAAGTGGTTTCCGAGTGGTTTCAATATGTAGTGACACAGTGTGGCTACAATGCACAGTGACCAACCAAAGTATGCATATGTCACTGACCATGTCCAACAAATTTCACTGCATGAGTTCAACGTTGACAACTCACAACACGAGTCACTGATAGTCAGAGGGAGGGAACAGTGGGTTGGGAACACTAGCTATCAACTAGGAAGCACAAAGACCTTCCATACGTAGTGACACGGTGTGGTAACCACGTATATTGACAAACCAAACTAGGCATATGTCACTAACCATGACCAAAGAATTTCAATATGGGTGGTCAACGTTCACAACCCATAACATGAGTCACAAATGGTCAGAGGGGGAAAAAATGGTTTCAAAACACTATGTATCTTCTAGCAAGTACAAAGACCTTCAACAAGCTGTGGCACGGTATGGCTAGCGTGCACAGTGACCAACCAAAGGATGCATACGTCACTGACTTGACCGAACAAGTCCACTATGTGTGGTCAACATTGACAACTCATAACACGAGTCACAAATGGTCAGAGGGAGAGACAATTGTTTGCGAACCCTATGTATCGACTAGAAAGGACGGAGAACTTCAATACATAGTGGCACTGTGTGGCTAATATGCACACCGAACAACCAAACTAGGCATATGTCACTGACCATGACCAGAGAATTTCAATATGGGTGGTCAACGTTGACCAACCATACCACGAGTCACATACAGTCAGGGGAGGAAACAATGCTATGGGAATATCAGTTCTCAACTAGCAAGTACAACGACCTTCAGTCAGTAGTAGCACAGTGTGGCTACCATGCACAATGACCGACCAAAGTAGGCATATGTATTGCCCTTGACCAAAGAAATCTGCTGTGTGTGGTCAATGTTGATAACTCAGAATAGGAGTCACAAATGGTCAGAGGGGGAGACACTGGGTTGGGAACACCAGGTATCAACTAGCTAGCACAAAGACCTTCAATAAGTTGTGGCACAGTGTGGATACCATCCACGATGACCAACCAACGTAGGCATATGTCACTGACCATGACCAAATAATGTTACTAAGTGTGGTAAACTTTGACAACTCATAACACGAGTCACAAATGGTCAGGGTGGAAGACAATGGTTTGTGAATACTAGTTATCGACTAGCAAGTACAAATACCTTCAATATGTAGTGGCACAGTGTGGCTACAATGCACAGCGACCAACCAAAGCATGCATATGTCACTGACCATGGCCAACAAATTTCACTTCATGTGGTCAACGTTGACAACTCACAACACGAGTCACTGATAGTCAGAGGGGGGGAACAATGGTTTGGGAACACAAGCTATCAACTAGGAAGCACAAAGACCTTCAATACGTAGTGACACGGCGTGGTAACCACGTACATTGACAAACCAAACTAGGCATATGTCACTAACCATGACCAAAGAATTTCAATATGGGTGGTCAACGTTCACAACTCATAACATGAGTCACAAATGGTCAAAGGGGGAAACAACGGGTTGGGAACACTAGTTATCAACTAGCAAGTACAAAGACCTCCAACAAGATGTGGCACGGTATGGCTAGCGTGCACAGTGAGCAACCAAAGGATGCATACGTCACTGACTATGACCAAAGAAGTCCACTATGTGTGGTCAACATTTACAACTCATAACACGAGTCACAAATGGTCAGTGGGAGAGACAATTGTTTGGGAACCCTATGTATCGACTAGAAAGGACAAAGAACTTCACTACGTAGTGGCACGGTGTGGCTAAGATGTACTCCAAACAACAAAACTAGGCATATGTCACTGACCATGACCAGAGAATTTCAATATGGGTGGTCAACGTTGACCAACCATAGCACGAGTCAGAAACGGTCAGGGGAGGAAACAATGCTATAGGAATATCAGTTCTCAACTAGCAAGTGCAATGACCTTCAGTAAGTAGTAGCACAGTGTGGCTACCATAAACAATGACCGACCAAAGTAGGCATATGTAATGCCTTTGACCAAAGAAATCCGTTGTGTGTGGTCAACGTTGACAACTCATAATAGGAGTCAGAAATGGTCAGAGGGGGAGACAATGGTTTGGGAACACTAGGTATCAACTAGCAAGCACAAGGACCTTCAATAAGTTGTGGCACGGTGTGGATACCATGCACGATGACCAACCAAAGTAGGCATATGTCACTGACCATGACCAAACAATGTCACTAAGTGTGGTAGACTTTGACAACTCATAACACGAGTCACAAATGGTCAGGGTGGAAGATAATGGTTTGTGAATACTAGTTATCGACTAGCAAGTACAAATACCTTCAATATGTAGTGGCACAGTGTGGCTACAATGCACAGCAACCAACCAAAGTATGCATATGTCACTGACCATGACCAACAAATTTCACTTCATGTGGTCAACGTTGACAACTCACAACACGAGTCACTGATAGTCAGAGGGGGGGAACAATGGTTTGGGAGCACTAGCTATCAACTAGGACGCACAAAGACCTTCAATACGTAGTGACACGGCGTGGTAACAACGTACAGTGACAAACCAAACTAGGAATATGTCATTAACCATGACCAAATAATTTCAGTATGGGTGGTGAACGTTGAAAACGCATAACATGAGTCACAAATGGTCAGAGGGGGAAATAATGGGTTGGGAACACTATTTATCAACTAGCAAGTACAAAGACCTTCAACAAGCTGTGGCACGGTATGCCTAGCATGCACAGTGACCAACCAAAGGATGCATACTTCACTGAACATGACCGAAGAAGTCCACTATGTGTGGTCAACATTGACAACTCGTAACACGAGTCACAAATGGTCAGAGGGAGAGACAATTGTTTGTGAACCGTATGTATCGACTAGAAGAAAAACGAACATCAAGACGTAGTGGCACGGTGTGGCTAATATGCACACCGAACAACCAAACAAGGCATGTGTCCCTGACCATGACCAGAGAATTTCAATATGGGTGGTCAACGTTGACCAACCAGAACACGAGTTACAAATGGTCAGGGGAGGAAACAATGCTATGGGAATATCCGTTCTCAACTAGCCAGTACAATGACTTTCAGTCAGTAGTAGCACAGTGTGGCTACCATGCATAATGTCCGACCAAAGTAGGCATATGTACTGCCTTTGACCAAAGAAATCCGCTGTGTGTGGTCAACGCTGACAACTCATAATAGAATTCACAAATGGTCAGAGGGGGAGACAATGGTTTGGGAACACCAGGTATCAACTAGCAAGCACAAGGACCTTCAATAAGTTGTGACAAAGTGTGGACACCATGCACGATGACCAACCAAAGTAGGCATCTGTCACTGACCATGACCAAATAATGTCACTAAGTGTAGTACACTTTGACAAATCATAACACGAGTCACAAATGGTCAGGGTGGAAGATAATGGTTTGTGAATACTAGTTATTGACTAGCAAGTACAAATACCTTCAATATGTAGTGGCAAAGTGATTCTGCACTAGCTTTCAACTGGGAAGCACAAAGACCTTCAATACGTAGTGACACGGCGTGGTAACCACGTACAGTGACAAACCAAACAAGGCATATGTCACTAACCATGACCACAGAATTCCAATATGGGTTGTCAACGTTCACAACCCATAACATGATTCACAAATGGTCAGAGGGGGAAACAATGGATTGGGAACACTAGTTTTCAACTAGCAAGTACAAAGACCTTCAAAAAGCTGTGGCAAGGTATGGCTAGCGTGCACAGTGTCCAACAAAAGGATGCATACGTCACTGACTATGACCGAAAGAGTCCACTATGTGTGTTCAACATTGACAACTCATAACATGAGTCAGAAATGGTCAGAGGGAGAGACAATTGTTTGGGAACCCTATGTATCGACTAGAAAGGACAAAGAACTTCAATACGTAGTGGCACGGTGTGGCTAATATGAACACCGCACAACCAAACTAGGCATATGTCACTGACCATGACCAGAGAATTTCAATATGGGTGGTCAACGTTGACTGACCATAGCTCGAGTCGCAAACGGTCAGGGGAGGAAACAATGCTATGGGAATATCAGTTCTCAACTAGCAAGTACAACGACCTTCAGTCAGTAGTAGCACAGTGTGGCTACCATGCACAATGACCGACCAAAGTAGGCATATGTATTGCCTTTGACCAAAGAAATCCGCTGTGTGTGGTCAACGTTGACAATAGGAGGCACAAATGGTCAGAGGGGGAGACAATGGTTTGGGAACACCAGGTATCAACTAGCAAGCACAAGGACCTTCAATAAGTTGTGGCACGGTGTGGATACCATGCACGATGACCAACCAAAGTAGGCATATGTCACTCACCATGACGAAATAATGTCACTAAGTGTGGTAAACTTTGACAACTCATAACACGAGCCACAAGTGGTCAGGGTGGAAGATGATGGTTTGTGAATACCAGTTATTGACTAGCAAGTACAAATACCTTCAATATGTAGTGGCACAATGTGGCTACAATGCACAGTGACCAACCAAAGTATGCATATGTCACTGACCATGACCAACAAATTTCACTTCATGTGGTCAACGTTGACAACTCACAACACGAGTCACTGATAGTCAGAGGGGGGGGGGAACAATGGTTTGGTAACACTAGCTATCAACTAGGAAGCACAAAGACCTTC
>SZWC01000420.1:148442-192516 GCA_023375785.1 Penium margaritaceum
GTAGAAGATAATGGTTTGTGAATACTAGTTATCGACTAGCAAGTACAAATACCTTCAATATGTAGTGGCACAGTGTGGCTACAATGCACAGTGAGCAACCAAAGTATGCATATGTCACTGACCATGACCAACAAATTTCACTTCATGTGGTCAACGTTGACAACTCACAACATGAGTCACTGATAGTCAGAGGGGGGGAACAATGGTTTGGGAACACTAGCTATCAACTAGGAAGCACAAAGACCTTCAATACGTAGTGACACGGCGTGGTAACCATGTACAGTGACAAACCAAACTAGGCATATGTCACTAACGATGACCAAAGACTTTCAATATGGGTGGTCAACGTTCACAACCCATAACATGAGTCACAAATGGTCAGAGGGGGAAACAATGGGTTGGGAATACTAGTTATCAACTAGCAAGTACAAAGACCTTCAACAAGCTGTGGCACGGTATGGCTAGCGTGCACAGTGACCAACCAAAGGATGCATATGTCACTGACTATGACCGAAGAAGTCCACTATGTGTGGTCAACATTGACAACTCATAACACGAGTCACAAATGGTCAGAGGGAGAGACAATTGTTTCGGAACCCTATGTATCGAGTACAAAGGACAAATAACTTCAATACGTAGTGGCACGGTGTGGCTAATATGCACACCGAACAACCAAACTAGGCATATGTCACTGAGCATGACCAGAGAATTTCAATATGGGTGGTCAACGTTGACCAACCATAACACGAGTCACAAAGGGTCAGGGGAGGAAACATTTCTATGGGAATATCAGTTCTCAACTAGCAACTACAACGACCTTCAGTCAGTAGTAGCACAGTGTGGCTACCATGCACAATGACTAACCAAAGCAGGCATATGTACTGCCTTTGACCAAAAAAATCCGCTGTGTGTGGTCAACGTTGACAACTCATAATACAAGTCACAAATGGTCAGAGGGGGAGACAATGGTTGGGGAACACCAGGTATCAACTAGCAAGCACAAGGACCTTCAATAAGTTGTGGCACGGTGTGGATACCATGGACGATGACCAACCAAAGTAGGCATATGTCACTGACCATGACCAAATAATGTCACTAAGTGTGGTAAACTTTGACAACTCATAACACGAGTCATAAATGGTCATGGTGGAAGATAATGGATTGTGAATACTAGTTATCGACTAGCAAGTACAAATACCTTCAATATGTAGTGGCACAGTGTGGCTACAATGCACAGTGACAGACCAAAGTATGCATATGTCACTGACCATGACCAACAAATTTCACTTCATGTGGTCAACGTTGACAACTCACAACAAGAGTCACTGATTGTCAAAGGGGGGGAACAATGGTTTGGAAACACTAGCTATCAACTAGAAAGCACAAAGACCTTCAATACGTAGTGACACGGCATGGTAACCACGTACAGTGACAAACCAAACTAGGCATATGTCACTAACCATGACGAAAGAATTTCAATATGGGTGGTCAACGTTCACAACCCATAACACGAGTCACAAATGGTCAGAGGGGGGAACAATGGGTTAAGAACACAAGTTATGAACTAGCAATTACAAAGACCTTCAACAAGTTCTGGCACGGTATGGCTAGCGTGCACAGTGACCAACCAAAGGATGCATACGTCATTGACTATGACCGAAGAAGTCCACTATGTGTGGTCAACATTGACAACTCATAACACGAGTCACAAATGGTCAGAGCGAGAGAACATTGTTTGGGAAGCCTATGTATCGACTACGAAGGACAAAGAACTTCAATACTTAGTGGCACGGTGTGGCTAATATGCACACCGAACAACCAAACTAGGCATATGTCACTGACCATGACCAGAGAATTTCAATATGGGTGGTCAACGTTGACCAACCATACCAAAAGTCACAAACGGTCAAGGGAGGAAACAATTCTATGGGAATATCAGTTCTCAACTAGCAACTACAACGACCTTCAGTCAGTAGTAGCACAGTGTGGCTACCATGCACAATGACTAACCAAAGCAGGCATATGTACTGCCTTTGACCAAAGAAATCCGCTGTGTGTGGTCAATGTTGACAACTCATAATAGGAGTCACAAATGGTCAGAGAGGGATACAATGGTGTGGGAACACCAGGTATGAACTAGCAAGCACAAGGACCTTCAATACGTTGTGGCAAGGTGTGGATACCATGCACGATGACCAACCAAAGTAGGCATATGTCACTGACCATGACCAAATAATGTCACTAAGTGTGGTAAACTTTGACAACTCATCACACGAGTCACAAATCGTCAGAGTGGAAGATAATGGTTTATGAATACTAGTTATTGACTAGAAAGTGCAAATACATTCAATATGTAGTGGTACAGTGTGGCTACAATGCACAGTGACCAACCAAAGTATGCATATGTCACAGACCATGAACAAAGAAATTCACTTCATGTGGTCAATGTTGACAACTCACAAAATGAGTCACAGATATTCAGAGCGGTAACACTGGTTTGGGAACACAAGCTATCAACTAGAAAGCACGGAGACCTTCAATATTTAGTGACACGGCATGGTAACCATGTACAGTGACAAACCAAAGTAGGCATATGTAAATAACCATGACCAAAAGAATTTCACAGTGTGTTGTGAACGTTGAAAACGCATAACACGAGTCTGAAACTGTCAGAGGGGGAAACAATGGGTTGGGAACACTAGTTATCAACTAGCAAGTACAGAGACCTTCAACAAGCAGTGGCAGGGTTTGGCTAGCGTGCATAGTGACCAACCAAAGGATGCATAAGTTACTGACTATGACCGAAGAAGTCCACTATGTGTGGTTAACATTGACAACTCATACCATGAGTCACAAATGGTCAGAGGGAGAGACAATGGTTTGGGAACCCTATATATCGACTAGAAAGGACAAAGAACGTCAAAACGTTGTGGCACGGTGTGGCTAATATGCACACCAAACAACCAAACTAGGCATATGTCACTGATCATGACAAGAGAATTTCAACATGGGTGGCCAACCTTGACCAACCATGAAACAAGTCACAAACGGTCAGGAGAGGAAACAATGCTATGGGAATATCAGTTCTCAACTAGCAAGTACAACGACCTTCAGTCAGTAGTAGCATGGTGTGGCTACCAAGCACAATGACCGACCAAAGTAGGCATATGTACTGCCTTTCACCAAAGAAATCCGCTGTGTGTGGTTAACGTTGACAACTCATAATACGAGTCACAATTTGTCAGAGAGGGAAACAATGGTTTGGGAACACCAAGTATCAAATAGCAAGCACAAGGGGCTTCAATAAGTTGTGGCACGGTGTGGATACCATGCACAATGACAAACCAAAGTCGGCATATGTCACTGACCATGACCAAATAATGTCACTAAGTGTGGGAAGCTTTGACAACTCATAACACGAGTCACAAATGGTCAGGGTGGAAGATAATGGTTTGTGAATAATAGTTCTTGACTACAAAATACAAATACCTTCAATATGTAGTGGCACAGTTTGGCTACAATGCACAGTGACCAACCAAAGTATGCATGTGTCACTGACCATGACGAAAGAATTCCACTTCATGTGGTCAATGTTGACAACTCACAACACAAGTCACAGATATTCAGAGGGGGTAACAGTGGTTTTGGAACACTAGCTATCAACTAGAAAGCACAAATACCTTCAATACATAGTGACAAGGCGTGGTAACCATGTACGTTGACAAACCAAAGTAGGCATATGTCACTAACCATGACCAAACGGATTTGACAGTGTGTGGTCAACGTTGAAAATGCATAACACGAATCACAAATGGTCAAAGGGGGAAACAATGGGTTGGGAACGCTAGTTATCAACTAGCAAGTACAAAGACCTTCAGCAAGCTGTGGCACGGTATGGCTAGCGTGCATAGTGACCAACCAAAGGATGCATACGTTACTGACTATGACCGAAGAAGTCCACTATGTGTGGTCAACATTGACAACTCATAACACGAGTCACAAATGGTCAAAGGGAGAGACAATTGTTTGGGAACCCTATGTATCGACTAGAAAGGACAAAGAACTCAAATACGTAGTGGCACAATGGGGCTAATGTACACACCGAAAAACCAAACTTCGCATATGTCACTGACCATGACCAGAGATTTTCAATATGGGTGGTCAACGTTTACCAACCATAACACGAGTCACAAACAGTGAGGGGAGGAAACAATGCTATGGGAATATCCGTTCTCAACTAGCAAGTACAACGACCTTCAGTCAGTAGTAGCACAGTATGGCTACCATGCACAATGACCGACCAAAGTAGGCATATGTACTGACTTTGACCAGAGAAATCGATGTGTGTGGTCAACGTTGAAAACTCATAATAGGATTCACAAATGGTCAGAGGGGGAGATAATGGTTTGGGAACACCAGGTATCAACTAGCAAGCAAAAGAACCTTCAATAAGTCGTGGCACGGTGTGGATACCATGCACGATGTCCAACCAAAGTAGGCATATGTCACTGACCATGACCAAAAAATGTCACTAAGTGTGGTACACTTTGACAACTCATAACATGAGTCACAAATGGTCAGGTTGGAAGATAATGGTTTGTGATTACTAGTTATCAACTAGCAAGTACAAATAACTTCAATATGTAGTGGCACAGTGTGGCTACAATGCACAGTGACCAACCAAAGTCTGCATGTCACTGACCATGACCAACAAATTTCACTTCATGTGGTCAACGTTGACAACTCACAACACCAGTCACTCATAATCAGAGGCGGGGAACAATGGTTTGGGAACACTAGCTATCAACTAGAAAGCACAAAGACCTTCAATACGTAGTGACACGGAGTGGTAACCACGTACAGTGACAAACCAAACTAGGCATATGTCACTAACCAAGACCACATAATCTCAATATGGGTGGTCAACGTTCACAACCCATAACATGAGTCACAAATGGTCAGAGGGAGATACAATGGGTTGGGAACACTAGTTATCAACGAGCAAGTATAAAGACCTTCAACAAGATGTTGCAAGGTATGGCTAGCGTGCAGAGTAACCAACCACAGGATGCATACGTCACTGACTAGACCGAAGAAATCCACTATGTGTGGTCAACATTGAAAACTCATAACACGAGTCACAAATGGTCAGAGAGAGAGACTATTGTTTGGGAACCCTATGTATCGACTAGAAAGGACAAAGAACTTCAATACGTAGTGGCACGGTGTGGCTAAAATGCACACCAAACAACCAAACTAGGCATATGTCACTGACCATGACCAGAGAATTTCAATATGGGTGGTCAACGTTGACCAACCAAACACGAGTCACAAACGGTCAGGGGAGGAAAAAATTCTATGGGAATATCAGCTCTCAACTAGCAAGTACAACGACCTTCAGTCAGTAGTAGCACAGTGTGGCTACCATGCAAAATGACTGACCAAAGT
Source organism: Penium margaritaceum (assembly GCA_023375785.1). Lineage (NCBI taxonomy): Eukaryota > Viridiplantae > Streptophyta > Zygnematophyceae > Desmidiales > Peniaceae > Penium > Penium margaritaceum. The sequence continues at coordinate 153,891 of SZWC01000420.1, forward strand.
AGGCATATGTACTGCCTTTGACCAAAAAAATCCGCGGTGTGTGGTCAATGTTGACAACTCATAATAGAAGTCACAAATGGTCAGAGGGGGAGACAATGGTTGGGGAACATCAGGTATCAACTAGCAGGCACAAGAACCTTGAATAAGTTGTGGCACGGTGTGGATACCATGCACGATGACCAACCAAAGTAGGCATATGTCACTGACCATGACCAAATAATGTCATTAAGTGTGGTAAACTTTGACAACTCATAACACGAGTCACAGATGGTCAAGGTGGAAGATAATGGTTTCTGAATACTAGTTATCAAGTAGCATGTACAAATACCTTCAATTTGTAGTGGCACAGAGTGGCTACAATCCACAGCGACCACCCTAAGTATGCATATGTCACTGACCATGACCAACAAAATTCACTTCATGTGGTCAACGTTGACAACTCACAACACGAGTCTCTGATAGTCAGAGGGGGGGAACAATGGTTTGGGAACACTAGCTATCAACTAAGAAGCACAAAGACCTTCAATACGTAGTGACACGGCGTGATAACCACGTGCAGTGACAAACGAAACTAGGCACATGTCACTAGCCATGACCAAAGAATTTCAATATGGGTGGTCAGCGTTCACAACCCATAACATGAGTCACAAATGCTCACAGGGGGAAACAATGGTTTGGGAACACAAGTTATCAACTAGCAAGTACAAAGACCTTCAACAAGCTGTGGCACGGTACGGCTAGAGTGCACAGTGACCAACCAAAGGATGCATACGTCACTGACTATGACCGAAGAAGTCCACTATGTGTGGTCAACATTGACAACTCATAACACGAGTCACAAATGGTCAGAGGGAGAGACAATTATTTGGGAACGCTATGTATTGACTAGAAAAGACAAAGAAATTCAAGACGTAGTGGAATGTTGTGGCTAATATTCACACCGAACAACCAAACCAGGCATATGCCACTGACCATGAACAGAGAATTTCAATATGGGTGGTCAACGTTGACCAACCACAACACGAGTCATGAACGGTCAGGGGAGGAAACAATGATATGGGGATATCAGTTCTCAACTAGCAAGTACAACAACCTTCAGTCAGTATTAGCACAGTGTGGCTACCATGCACAATGACCGACCAAAGTAGGCATATGTACTGCCTTTGACCAAAAAACCTGCTGTGTGTGGCCAACGTTGACAACTCATAATAGGAGTCACAAATGGTCAGAGGGGAAAACAATGGTTGGGGAACACCAGGTATCAACTAGCAAGCACAAGGACCTTCAATAAGTTGTGGCACGGTGTGGATACCATGCACGATGACCAACCAAAATAGGCATATGTCACTGACCATCACCAAATAATGTCACTAAGTGTGGTAAACTTTGACAACTCATAACACGAGTCACAAATGGCCAGGGTGGAAGATAATGGTTTTTGAATACTAGTTATCGACTAGCAAGTACAAAAACCTTCAATACATAGTGGCACGGTGTGGCTACAATGCACAGCGACCAACCAAAGCATGCATATGTCACTGACCATGACCAACAAATTTCATTTCATGTGGTCATCGTTGACAACTCACAACACGAGTCACTGATAGTCAGGGGGGGGAACAATGGTTTAGGAACACTAGCTATCAACTAGGAAGCACAAAGACCTTCAATACGTAGTGACATGGCGTGGTAACCACGTACAGTGACAAACCAAACTAGGCATATGTCACTAACCATGACCAAAGAATTTCAGTATGGGTTGTCAAAGTTCACAACCCATAACATGAGTCACAACTGGTCAGAGGGGGAAACAATGCGTTGGGAACACTAGTTATCAACTAGAAAGTACAAAGACCTTCAACAAGCTGTGGCACGGTATGGCTAGCGTGCACAGTGACCAACCAGAGGATGCATACGTCACTGACTATGACCGAAGAAGTCCACTATGTGTGGTCAACATTGACAACTCATAACACGAGTCACAAATGGTCAGAGGGAGAGACAATTGTTTGGGAACCCTATGTATTGACTAGAAAGGACAAAGAACTTCAATACGTAGTGGCACGGTGTGGCTAATATGCACACCGAACAACCAAACCAGGCATATGTCACTGACCATGACCAGAGAATTTCAATATGGGTGGTCAACGTTGACCAACCATAACACGAGTCACAAACGGTCAGGAGAGGAAACAATGCTATGGGAATATCAGTTCTCAACTAGCAAGTACAACGACCTTCAGTCAGTAGTAGCACAGTGTAGCTACCATGCACAATGACCAACCAAAGTAGGCATATGTACTGCCTTTGACCAGACAAATCCGTTGTGTGTGGTCAACGTTGACAACTCATAATAGGATTCACAAATGGTCAGAGGGGGAGACAATGGTTTGGGAACACCAGGTATCAAATAGCAAGCACAAGGACCTTCAATAAGGTGTGGGTTGGTGTGGATACCATGCACGATGACCAACCAAAGTAGGCATATGTCACTGACCATGACCAAATAATGGCACTAAGTGTGGTAAATTTTGACAACTCATAACACGAGTCACAAATGGCCAGGGTGGAAGATAATGGTTTGTGAATACTAGTTATCGACTAGCAAGTACAAATACCTTCAATATGTAGTGGCACAGTGTGGCTACAATGCACATCGACCAACCAAAGCATGCATTTGTCACTAACTATGACCAACAAATTCCACTTCATGTGGTCAACGTTGACAACTCCCAACACGAGTCACTGATAGTCAGAGGGGGGGGGGGAACAATGGTTTGGGAACACTAGCTATCAACTAGGAAGCACAAAGACCTTCAATACGTAGTGACACAGCGCGGTAACCACGTACTGTGACAAACCAAACTAGGCATATGTCACTAACCATGAACAAAGAATTTCAATATGGGTGGTCAACGTTCACAACCCATAACATGAGTCACAAGTGGTCAGAGAGGGAAACAATGGGTTGGGAACACTAGTTTTCAACTAGCAAGTACAAAGGCCTTCAGCAAGCTGTGGCACGGTATGGCTAGCATGCACTGTGACCAACCAAAGGATGCATACGTCACTGACTATGACCGAAGAAGTCCACTATGTGTGGTCAACATTGAAAACTCATAACACGAGTCACAAATGGTCAGAGGGAGAGACAATTGTTTGCAAACCCTATGTATCGAATGGAAAGGACAAAGAACTTCACTAGTATTGGCGTGGTGTGGCTAATATGCACATCAAACAACCAAACTAGGCATATGTCACTGACCATGACCAGAGAATTTCAATATGGGTGATCAATGTCGACCAACCATAACACGAGTCACTCACGGCCAGGGGAGGAAGCTATGCTATGGGAATATCAGTTCTCAACTACCAAGTACAACGACCTTCAGTCACTAGTAGCACAGGGTGGCTACCATGTACAATGACCAACCAAAGTAGGCATACGTTTTGCTTTTGACCAATGAAATCCGCTGTGTGTGGTCAACGTTGACAACTCATAATAGGAGAAACAAATGGTCATAGGGGACACAATGGTTTGGGAACACCAGGTATCAACTAGCAAGCACAAGGACCTTCAATAAGTTGTGGAACGGTGTGGATACCATGCACGATGACCAACGAGAGTAGGCATATGTCACTGACCATGACCAAATAATGTCACTAAGAGTGGTAAACTTTGACAACTCATAACACGAGTCAAAAATGGTCAGGGTTGAAGATAATGGTTTGTGATTACTAGTTATTGACTAGCAAGTACAAATACCTTCAATATGTAGTGGCACAGTGTGGCTACAATTCACAGTGACCAGCCAAAGTATGCATATGTCACTGATCATGACCAACAAATTTCACTCCATGTGGTCAACGCTGACAACTCACAACACGAGTCACTGATAGTCACAGGGGGGGAACAATGGTTTGGGAACACTAGCTATCAACTAGGAAGCACAAAGACCTTCAATATGTAGTGACACAGCATGGTAACCACGTACAGTGACAAACCAAATTAGGCATATGTCACTAACCATGACCAAATAATTTCAATACGGGTGGTCAACGTTCACAACCCATAACATGAGTCACAAATGGTCAGAGTGGGAAACAATGGGTTGGGAACACTAGTTATCAACTAGCAAGTACAAAGAACTTCAGCAAGCTGTGGCACGGTATGGCTAGCGTGCACAGTGACCAACCAAACGATGCATACATCATTGAATATGACCGAAGAAGTCCACTATGTGTGGTCAACATTGTTAACTGATAACACGAGTCACAAATGGTCAGAGGGAGAGACAATTGTTTGAAAACCCTATGTATCGACTAGAAAGGACAAAGAAATTCAATACGTAGTGGCACAGTGTGGCTGATGTGCACACCGAACAAGCAAACTAGGCATATGTCACTGACCATGACCAGAGAGTATTAATATGGGTGGTCAACGTTGACCAACCATAACACGGGTCACAAATGGTCAGGGGAGAAAACAATGCTATGGGAATATCCTTTCTCAACTAGCAAGTACAACGACCTTCAGTCAGTAGTAGCACAGTGTGGCTACCATGCACAATGACCGACCAAAGTAGGCATATGTACTGCCTTTGACCAAAGAGATCCGCTGTGTGTGGTCAACGTTGACAACTCATAATACGAGTCACAATTGGTCAGAGTGGGAGACAATGGTTTGGGAACACCAGGTATCAACTAGCAAGCACAAGGACCTTGAATAACTTGTGGCACGGTGTGGATACCATCCACGATGACCAACCAAAGTAGGCATATGTCACTGACCATGACGAAATAATGTCACTAAGTGTGGTAAACTTTGACACCTCATAACACGAGTCACAAATGGTGAGGGAGGAAGATAATGGTTTGTGAATACTAGTTATCGACTAACAAGTACAAATACCTTCAATATGTAGTGGCACAGTGTGGGTACAATGCACACTGACCGACCAAAGTATGCATATGTCACTGACCATGACCAAAAAAATTCAGTTCATGTGGTCAACGTTGACAACTCACAACACGAGTCACTCATAGTCAGAGGGGGGGGACAATGGTTTGGGAACACTAGCTATCAACTAGGAAGCACAAAGACCTTCAATACGTAGTGACACAGCGTGGTAACCACGTACAGTGACAAACCAAACTAGGCATATGTCACTAACCATGACCAAATAATTTCAATATGGGTGGTCAGCGTTCACAACCCATAACATGAGTCACAAATGGTCAGAGGGGGAAACAATGGGTTGGGAACACTAGTGATCAACTAGCTAGTACAAAGACCTTCAAGAAGCTGTGGCACGCTATGGCTTGTGTGCACAGTGACCAACCAAAGTATGCATACGTCACTGACTATGACCGAAGATGTCCACTACGTGTCGTCAACATTGAAAACTCATAACTCGAGTGACAAATGGTCAGAGGTAGAGACAATTGTTTGGGAACCCTATGTATCGACTAGAATGCACAAAGAACTTCAATACGTAGTGGCACGGTGTGGCTAATATTCACACCAAACAACCAAACTAGGCATATGTCACTGACCATGACCAGAGAATTTCAATATGGATGGTCAACGTTGACCAACCATAACACGAGCCACAAACGGTCAGGGGAGGAAACAATGCTATGGGAATATCAGTTCTCAACTAGCAAGTACAACGACCTTCAGTCAGTAGTAGCACAGTGTGGCTACCATGCACAATGACGGACTAAAGTAGGCATATGTACTGCCTTTGAAAAAGAAATCCGTTGTGTGTGGTCAACGTTGACAACTCATAACAGGAGTCACAAATGGTCAGAAGGGGAGACAATGGTTGGGGAACACCAGGTATCAACTAGCAAGCACAAGGACTTTCAATACATTGTGGCACGGTGTGGATAACATGCACGATGACCAACCAAAGTAGGCATATGTCACTGATCATGACCAAATACTGTCACTAGGTGTGGTAAACTTTGACAACTCATAACACGAGTCACAAATGGTCAGGGTGGAAGATAATGGTTTGTGAATACTATTTATCTACTAGTAAGTACAAATACCTTCAATATGTAGTGGCACAGTGTGGCTACAATGCACAGTGACCAACCAAAGTATGCATATGTCCCTGACCATGACCAACAAATTTCATCTCATGTGGTCAACGTTGACAACTCACAACACGAGTCACTGATAGTCAGAGGGGGGGAACAATGGTTTGGGAACACTAGTTATCAACTAGGAAGCACAAAGACCTTCAATACGTAGTGACACGTCGTGATAACCACGTACAGTGACAAACCAAACAAGGCATATGTTACTAACCATGACCAGAGAATTTCAATATGGGTGGTCAATGTTGACCAACCATAGCTCGAGTCACAAACGGTCAGGGAAGGAAACAATGCTATGGGAATATCAGTTCTCAACTAGCAAGTACAACGCCCTTCAGTCAGTAGTAGCATTGTGTGGCTACCATGCACAATGACCGACCAAGGTAAGCATATGTACTGCCTTTGACCAAAGAAATCCGCTGTGTGTGGTCAACGTTGACAACTCATATTAGGAGTCACAAATGGTCAGAGGGGTAGACAATGGTTTGGGAACACCAGGTATCAACTAGCAAGCACAAGGACCTTCAATAAGTTGTGGCACAGTGTGGATACCATGCACGATGACCAACCAAAGTAGGCATATGTCACTGACCATGACGAAACAATGTCACTAAGTGTGGTACACTTTGACAACTCATAACACGAGTCACAAATGGTCAGGGTGGAAGATAATGGTTTGTGAATACTAGTTATCGACTAGCAAGTACAAATACCTTCAATATGTAGTGGCACAGTGTGGCTATAATGCACAGTGACCAACCAAAGTATGCATATGTCACTGACCATGACCAACAAATTTCACTTCATGTGGTCAACGTTGACAACTCACAACACGAGTCACTGATAGTCAGAGGGGGGGAACAATGGTTTGGGAACACTAGCTATCAACTAGGAAGCACAAAGACCTTCAATACGTAGTGACACGGCGTGGTAACCACGTACAGTGACAAACCAAACTAGGCATATGTCACTAACCATGACCAAAGAATTTCAATATGGGTGGTCAACGTTCACAACCCATAACATGAGTCACAAATGGTCAGAGGGGGAAANGTTGTGGCACGGTGTGGATACCATGCACGATGACCAACCAAAGTAGGCATATGTCACTGACCATGACCAAATAATGTCACTAAGTGTGGTAAACTTTGACAACTCATAACACGAGTCACAAATGGTCAGGGTGGAAGATAATGGTTTGTGAATACTAGTTATCGACTAGCAAGTACAAATACCTTCAATATGTAGTGGCACAGTGTGGCTATAATGCACAGTGACCAACCAAAGTATGCATATGTCACTGACCATGACCAACAAATTTCACTTCATGTGGTGAACGTTGACAACTCACAACACGAGTCACTGATAGTCAGGGGGGGGAACAATGGTTTGGGAACACTAGCTATCAACTAGGAAGCACAAAGACCTTCAATACGTACTGACACGGCGTGGTAACCACATGCATTGACAAACCAAACTAGGCATATATCACTAACCATGACCAAATAATTTCAATATGGGTGGTCAACGTTCACAACCCATAACATGAGTCACAAATGGTCAGAGGGGGAAACAATGGGTTGGGAACACTAGTTATCAACTAGCAAGTACAAAGACCTTCAGCAAGCTGTGACACGGTATGGCTAAACTGCACAGTGACCAATCAAAGGATGCATACGTCACTGACTATGACCGAAGAAGTCTACTCTGTGTGGTCAACATTAAAAACTCATAACACAAGTCACAAATGGTCAGAGGGAGAGACAATTGTTTGGGAACCCTATGTATTGAATAGAAAGGACAAAGAACTTCAATACGTAGTGGCACGGTGTGGCTAATATTCACACCAAACAACAAAAATAGGCATATGTCACTGAACATGACCAGAGAATTTGAATATGGGTGGTCAACGTTGACCAACCATAACACGAGTCACAAACGGTCCGGGGATGAAACAATGCTATGGGAATATCAGTTCTCAACTAGCAAGTACAACGACCTTCAGTCAGTAGTAGCACAGTATGGCTACCATGCACAATGACCAACCAAAGTATGCATATGTACTGCCTTTGACCAAAGAAATCCGCAGTGTGTGGTCAACGTTGACAACTCATAATAGGAGGCACAAATGGTCAGAAAGGGATACAATGGTGTGGGAATACCAGGTATCAACTAGCAAGCACAAGGACCTTCAATACGTTCTGGCACGGTGTGGATACCATGCACGATGACCAACCAACGTAGGCATATGTCACTGACCATGACCAAATAATGTCTCTAAGTGTGGAAAACTCTGACAACTCATCACACGAGTCACAAATGGTCAGAATGGAAGATAATGGTTTATGAATACTAGTTATCGACTAGCAAGTACAAATACATTCAATATGTAGTGGCACAGTGTGGCTACAATGCAATGTGACCGACCAAAGTATGCATATGTCACAGACCATGAACAAATAATTTCACTTCATGTGGTCAATTTTGACAACTCACAAAATGAGTCACAGATATTCAGAGGGGGTAACACTGGTTTGGGAACACAAGCTATCAACTAGAAAGTAGGGAGACCTTCAATATTTAGTGACACGGCATGGTAACCATGTACAGCGACAAACCAAAGTAGGCATATGTCACTAACCATGACCAAAAGAATTTCACAGTGTGTGGTCAACGTTGAAAACGCATAACACGAGTCACAAATGGTCAGAGGGGGAAACAATGGGTTGGGAACACTAGTTATCAACTAGCAAGTACAGAGACCTTCAACAAGCAGTGGCACGGTATGTCTAGCGTGCATAGTGACCAACCAAAGGATGCATAAGTCACTGACTATGATCGAAGAAGTCCACTATGTGTGGTTAACATTGACAACTCATACCATGAGTCACAAATGGTCAGAGGGAGAGACAATGGTTTGGGAACCCTATGTATCGACTAGAATGGATAAAGAATTTCAAAACATTGTGGCACGGTGTGGCTAATATGCACACCAAACAACCAAACAAGGCATATGTCACTGATCATGACAAGAGAATTTCAACATGGGTGGCCAACGTTGACCAACCATGACACAAGTCACAAACGGTCAGGAGAGAAAACAATGCTATGGGAATATCAATTCTCAACTAGCAAGTACAACGACCTTCAGTCAGTAGTAGCATAGTGTGGCTACCATGCACAATAACCGACCAAAGTAGGCATATGTACTGCCTTTCACCAAAGAAATCCGCTGTGTGTGGTCAACGTTGACAACTCATAATACGAGTCACAATTGGTCAGAGAGGGAAAAAATGGTTAGAAAACACCAAGTATCAAATAGCAAGCACAAGGGGCTTCAATACGTTGTGGCACGGTGTGGGTACCATGCACGATGACCAACCAAAGTCGGCATATGTCACTGACCATGACCACATAATGTCACTAAGAGTGGGAAACTTTGACAACTCATAACACAAGGCACAAATGGTCAGGGTGGAAGATAATGGTTTGTGAATAATAGTTATTGACTACAAAGTAAAAATAACTTCAAGATGTAGTGGCACAGTTTGGCTACAATGCACAGTGACCAACCAAAGTATGCATGTGTCACTGGTGACAACCCACAACACAAGTCACAGATATGCAGAGGGGGTAGCAGTGGTTTGGGAACACTAGCTATCAACTAGAAAGCACAAATACCTTCAATACGCAGTGACAAGGCGTGGTAACCATGTACGTTGACAAACCAAAGTAGGCATATGTCACTAACCATGACCAAATGGATTTGACAGTGTGTGGTAAATGTTGAAAACGCATAACACGAGTCACAAATGGTCAGAGGGGGAAACAATGGGTTGGGAACACTAGTTATCAACTAGCAAGTACAAAGACCTTCAGCAAGCTGTGGCACGGTATGGCTAGCGTGCACAGTGACCAACCAAAGGATGCATATGTTACTGACTATGACCGAAGAAGTCCACTATGTGTGGTCAACATTGACAACTCATAACACGAGTCACAAATGGTCAGAGGGAACGACAATTGTTTGGGAAACCTATGTATTGACTATAAAGGACAAAGAACTTCAATACGAAGTGGCACGGTGTGGCTAATATGCACACCGAACAACCAAACTAGGCATATGTCACTGACCATGACCAGAGAATTTCAAGATGGGTGGTCAACGTTGACCAACCATAACACGAGTCACAAACGGTCAGGGGAGGAAACAATGCTATGGGAATATTACGTCTCAACTAGCAAGTACAACGACCTTCAGTCAGTAGTAGCACAGTGTAGCTACCATGCACAATGACCGACCAAAGTAGGCATATGTACTACCTTTGAACAAAGAAATCTGCTGTGTGTGGTCAACGTTGACAACTCATAATAGGAGTCACAAATGGTCAGAGGGGAAGACAATGGTTTGCGAACACCAGGTATCAACTGGCAAGCACAAGAACCTTCAATAAGTCGTGTCACGGTGTGGATACCATGAACGACGACCAACCAAAGTAGGAATATGTCACTGACCATGACCAAATAATGCGACAAAGTGTGGTAAACGTTGACAACTCATAACACGAGTCACAAATGGTCAGGGTGGAAGATAATGGTTTGTGAATGCTAGTTATCTACTAGCAAGTACAAATACCTTCAATATGTAGTGGCACAGTGTGGCTACAATGCACAGTGACCAACCAAAGTATGCATATGACACTGACCATGACCAACAAATTTCACTTCATGTGGTCAACGTTGACAATTCACAACACGAGTCACTGATAGTCAGAGGGGGGGAACAATGGTTTGGGAACACTAGCTATCAACCAGGAAGCACAAAGACCTTCAATACGTAGTGACACGGCGTGGTAACCACGTACAGTGACAAACCAAACTAGGCATATGTCACTAACCATGACCAAAGAATTTCAATACGGGTGGTCAACGTTGAAAATGCATAACACGAGTCACAAATGGTCAGATGGAGAAACAATGGATTGGGAACACTAGTTATCAACTAGCAAGTACAAAGACCTTCAACAAGCTGTGGCACGGCATGGCTAGCGTGCATAGTGACCAACCAAAGGATGCATACATCACTGACTATGACTGAAGAAGTCCACTATGTGTGGTCATCATTGAAAACTCACAACACAAGTCACACATGGTCAGAGGGAGAGACATTTGTTTGGGAATTCTATGTATCGACTAGAAAGGACAAAGAACTTCAATACGTAGTGGCGCGGTGTGGCTAATATGCACACCGAACAACTAAACTAGGCATATGTCACTGACCATGACCAGAGAATTTCAGTATGGGTGACCAATGTTGACTAACCATAACACGAGTCACAAACGGCCAGGGGAGGAAACAATGCTATGGGAATATCAGTTCTCAACTAGCAAGTACAACGACCTTCAGTCAGTAGTAGCACAGGGTGGCTACCATGCACAATGACCGACCAAAGTACGCATATGTACTGCCTTTGACCAAAGAAATCCGCTGCGTGTGGTCAACGTTGACAACTCATAATAGGACTCACAAATGGTCATAGGGGACACAATGGTTTCACAACACCAGGTATCAACTAGCTAGCACAAGGACCTTCAATAAGTTGTGGAACGGTGTGGATACCATGCACGATGACCAACCAAAGTAGGCATATGTCACTGACCATGACCAAATAATGTCACTAAGTATGGTAAACTTTGACAACTCAATACACGAGTAAAAAATGGTCAGGGTTGAAGATCATGGTTTGTGAATACTAGTTATCGACTAGCAAGTACAAATACCTTCAATATGTAGTGGCACAGTGTGGCTACAATGCACAGTGACCAACCAAAGTATGCATATGTCACTGACCATGACCAAATAATGTCACTAAGTATGGTAAACTTTGACAACTCAATACACGAGTAAAAAATGGTCAGGGTTGAAGATCATGGTTTGTGAATACTAGTTATCGACTAGCAAGTACAAATACCTTCAATATGTAGTGGCACAGTGTGGCTACAATGCACAGTGACCAACCAAAGTATGCATATGTCACTGACCATGACCAACAAATTTCACTCCATGTGGTCAACGCTTACAACTCACAACACTAGTAACTGATAGTCAGAGGGGGGGAACAATGGTTTGGGAACACTAGATATCAACTAGGAAGCACAAAGACCTTCAATACGTAGTGACACAGCGTGGTAACCACGTACAGTGACAAACCAAACTAGGTATATGTCACTAACCATGACCAAAAAATTTCAATATGGGTGGTCAACGTTGAAAACGCATAACACGAGTCACAAATGGTGAGAGGGGGAAACAATGGGTTGGGAAAACTAGTTATCAACTAGCATGTACAAACCCCTTCAACAAGCCTTGGCACGGTATGGCTAGCGTGCACAGTGATCAACCAAAGGATGCATACGTCACTGAATATGACCGAAGAAGTCCACTATGTGTGGTCAACATTGACAACTCGTAACACGAGTCACAAATGGTCAGAGGGAGAGACAATTTTTTGTGAACCCTATGTATTGACTAGAAAGGACAAAGAACTTCAAGATGTAGTGGCACGGTGTGGCTAATATGCACACCAAACAACCAAACTAGGCATTTGTCACTGACCATGACCAACGAATTTCAATATGGGTGGTCAACATTGACCAACCATAACACGAGTCAGAAATGGTCAGGACAAAACAATGCTATGGGATCATCAGTTCTCAACTAGCAAGTACAACAACCTTCAGTCAGTAGTAGCACAGTGTGGCTACCATGCACAATGACAGACCAAAGTAGGCATATGTACTGCCTTTGACCAAAGAAATCCGCTGTGTCGTCAACGTTGACAACTCATAATAGGATTCACAAATGGTCAGAGGGGGAGACAATGGTTTGGGAACACCAGGTATCAACAAGCAAGCACAAGGACCTTCAATAAGTTGTGGCACAGTGTGGATACCATGCACAAAGACCAACCAAAGTAGGCATATGTCACTGACCATGACCAAATAATGTCACTAAGTGTGGTACACTTTGACAACTCATAACAGGAGTCACAAATGGTCAGGGTGGAAGATAAAGGTTTGTGAATACTAGTTATCGACTAGTAAGTACAAATACCTTCAATATGTAGTGGCACAGTGTGGCTACAATGCACAGTGATAAACCAAAGTATGCATATGTCACTGACCATGACCAACAAATTTCACTTCATGTGGTCAACGTTGACAACTCACAACACCATTCACTGATAGTCAGAGGGGGTGAACAATGGTTTCGGAACACTAGCTATCAACTAGGAAGCACAAAGACCTTCAATACGAAGTGACACGGCGTGGTAACCACGTACAGTGACAAACAAAAGTAGGCATATGTCACTAGCCATGACCAAAGAATTTCAATATGGGTAGTCAGCATTCACAACCCATAACATGAGTCACAAATGGTCAGAGGGGGAAACAATGGGTTGGGAACACTAGTTATCAACTAGCAAGTACAAAGACCTTCAACAAGCTGTGTCACGGAATGGCTAGCGTGCACAGTGACCAACCAAAGGATGCATTCATCACTGACTATGACCGAAGAAGTCCACTATGTGTGGTAAACATTGACAACTCATAACACGAGTCACCAATGGTCAGAGGGAGAGACAATTGTTTGGGAACCCTATGTATTGACTAGAAAGGACAAAGAACTTCAATACGTAGTGGCACGGTGTGGCTAATACGCACACCGAACAACCAAACTAGGCAAATGTCACTGACCATGACCAGAGAATTTCAATATGGGTGGTCAACGTTGACCAACCATAACACGAGTCACAAAGGGTCAGCAAAGGAAACAATGCTATGGGAATATCATTCTTCAACTAGCAAGTACAACGACCTTCAGTCAGTAGTAGCACAGGGTGGCTACCATGCACAATGACCAACGAAAGGAGGCATACGTACTGGCTTTGACCAAAGAAATCCGCTGTGTGTGGTCAACATTGAAAACTCATAATAGGAGTCACAAATGGTTATAGGGGACACAATGGTTTGGGAACACCAGGTATCAACTAGCAAGCACAAGGACCTTCAATAAGTTGTGGAACGGTGTGGATACCATGCACGATAACCAACCAAAGTAGGCATATGTTACTGACCATGACCAAATAATGTCACTAAGTGTGGTAAACTTTGACAACTCATAACACGAGTAAAACATGGTCAGGGTTGAAAATAATGGTTTGTGAATACTAGTTATTGACTAGCAAGTACAAATACCTTCAATATGTAGTGGCACAGTGTGGCTACAATGCACAGTGACCAACTAAAGTATGCATATGTCACTGACCATGACCAACAAACTTCACTTCATGTGGTCAACGTTGACAACTCACAACACGCGTCACTGATAGTCAGAGGGGGGGAACAATGGTTTGGGAACACTAGCTATCAACTAGGAAGCACAAAGACCTTCAATACGTAGTGACACAGCGTGGTAACCACGTACAGTGACAAACCAAACTAGGCATATGTCACTAACCATGACCAAATTATTTCAATATGGGTGGAAAACGTTGAAAACGCATAACACGAGTCACAAATGATCAGAGGGGGAAAAAATGGGTTGGGAACACTAGTTATCAACTAGCAAGTACAGAGACCTTCAACAAGCTGTGGCACGGTATGGCTAGCGTGCACAGTGACCAACAAAAGGATGCGTACGTCACTGACTATGACCTAAGAAGTCCACTGGGTGTGGTCAACATTGACAACTCATAACACAAGTCACAAATGGTCTGAGGGAGAGACAATTGATTGCGAACCCTATGTATCGACTAGAAAGGACAAAGACTTCAAGACGTAGTGGCACGGTGTGGCTAATATGCACGCCGAACAACCAAACTAAGCATATGTCACTGACCATGACCAGAGAATGTCAATATGGGTGGTCAACGTTGACCAACCATAACACGAGTCACAAACGATCAGGGGAGGAAACAATGCTATGGGAATATTTGTTCTCAACTAGCAAGTACAACGAACTTCAGTCAGTTGTAGCACAGTGTGGCTACCATTCACAATGACCAACCAAAGTAGGCATATGTACTGCCTTTGACCAAAGAAATCCGCTGTGTGTGGTCAACGTTGACAACTCATAATAGGTTTGACAAATGGTCAGAGGGGAAGACAATGGTTTGGGAACACCAGGTATCAACTAAAAAGCACAAGGACCTTCAATAAGTTGTGGCACGGTGTGGATACCATGCACGATGAACAACCAAAGTAGGCATATGTCACTGACCATGACCAAATAATGTCACCAAGTGTGGTACACTTTGACAACTTATAACACGAGTCACAAATGGTCAGGGTGGAAGATAATGGTTTGTGAATACTAGCTATCGACTAGCAAGCACAACTACCTTATATATGTAGTGGCACAGTGTGGCTACTATGCACAGTGACCAACCAAAGTATGCATATGTCACTGACCATGACCAACAAATTTCACTTCATGTGGTCAACGTTGACAACTCAAAACATGAGTCACTGATAGTCAGAGGGGGGGAACAATGGTTTGGGAACGCTAGCTATCAACTAGGAAGAACAAAGACCTTCAATACGTAGTTAAACAGCGTGGTAACCACGTACAATGACAAACCAAACTAGGCATATGTCACTAACCATGACCAAATAATTTCAATATTGGTGGACAACGTTGAAAACGCATAACACGAGTCACAAATGGTCAGAGGGGGGAAAAATGGGTTGGGAACACTAGTGATAAACTAGCAAGTACAAAGACCTTCAACAAGTTAAAGCACGGTATGGCTAGCGTGCACAGTGACCAACAAAAGGATGCGTACGTCACTGACTATGACCGAAGAAGTCCACTATGTGTGGTCAACATTGACAACTCATAACACGAGTCACAAATGGTGAGAGGGAGAGACAATTGATTGCGAACCCTATTCATCGACTAGAAAGGACAAAGAACTTCAAGACGTAGTGGCACGGTGTGGCTAATATGCATACCGAACAACCAAACTAGGCATATGTCACTGACCATAACCAGAGAATGTCAATATGGGTGGTCAACGTTGACCAACCATAACACGAGTCACAAACAATCAAAGGAGGAAACAGTGCTATGGGAATATTCGTTCTCAACTAGAAAGTAAAACGACCTTCAGTCAGTTGTAGCACAGTGTGGCTACCATTCAAAATGACCACCCAAAGTAGGCATATGTACTGTCTTTGACCAAAGAAATCCGCTGTGTGTGGTCAACGTTGACAACTCATAATAGGATTGACAAATGGTCAGAGGGGAAGACAATGGTTTGGGAACACCAGGTATCAATTAGCAAGCACAAGGACCTTCAATAAGTTGTGGCACGGTGTGGATACCATGCACGATGACCAACCAAAGTAGGCATATGTCACTGACCATGACCAAATAATGTCACTAAGTGTGGTACACTTTGACAACTCATAACACGAGTCACAAATGGTCAGGGTGGAAGATAATGGTTTGTGAATACTAGTTATCGACTAGCAAGTACAAATACCTTCAATATGTAGNAGAGGGGGAGACAATGGTTTGGGAACACCAGGTATCAACTAGCAAGCACAAGGACCTTCAATAAGTTGTGGCACGGTGTGGATACCATGCACGATGACCAACCAAAGTAGGCATATGTCACTGACCATGACCAAATAATGTCACTAAGTGTGGTACACTTTGACAACTCATAACACGAGTCACAAATGGTCAGGGTGGAAGATAATGGTTTTTGAATACTAGTTATTGACTAGCAAGTACAACTACCTTCAATATGTAGTGGCACAGTGTGTCTACAATGCACAGTGACCAACCAAAGTATGCATATGTCACTGACCATGACCAACAAATTTCACTTCATGTGGTCAACGTTGACAACTCACAACACAAGTCACTGATAGTCAGAGGGGGGGAACAATGGTTTGGGAACACTAGCTATCAACTAGGAAGCACAAAGACCTTTAATACGTAGTGACACGGCGTGGTCACCATGTACAGTGTCAAACAAAACTAGGCATATGTCACTAACCATGACCAAATAATTTGAATATGGGTGGTCAAGGTTCACAACCCATAACATGAGTCACAAATGGTCAGAGGGGGAAACAATGGGTTGGGAACACTAGTTATCAACTAGCAAGTACAAAGACCTTCAGCAACCTGTGGCACGGTATGGCTAGCGTGCACTGTGACCAATCAAAGTATGCATTTGTCACTGACTATGACCGAAGAAGTCCACTATGTGTGGTCAACATCGACAACTCATAACACGAGTCACAAATGGTCAGAGGGAGAGACAATTGTTTGGGAACCCTATGTATCGACTAGAAAGGACAAAGAACTTCAATACGTAGTGGCACGGTGTGGCTAATATTCACACCAAACAACCAAACTAGGCATATGTCCCTGACCATGACCAGAGAATTTCAATATGGGTGGTCAACGTTGACCAACCATAACACGAGTCACAAACGGTCAGGGGAGGAAACAATGCTATGGGAATATCTGTTCTCAAGTAGCAAGTACAACGACCTTCAGTCAGTAGTAGCACAGGGTGGCTACCATGCACAATGACCGACGAAAGTAGGCATATGTACTGCCTTTGACCAAAGAAATCCGCTGTGTGTGGTCAACGTTGACAACTCATAATAGGAGTCACAAATGGTCAGATGGGGAGACAATGGTTAGGGAACACCAGGTATGAACTAGCAAGCACAAGGACCTTCAATAAGTTGTGGCACGGTGTCGATACCATGCACGATGACCAACCAAAGTAGGCATATGTCACTGACCATGACCAAATAATGTCACTAAGTGTGGTAAACTTTGACAACTCATAACACGAGTAAAAAATGGTCAGGGTGGAAGATAATGGTTTGTGAATACTAGTTATCGACTAGCAAGTACAAATACCTTCAATATGTAGTGGCACAGTATGGCTACAATGCACAGCGACCAACCAAAGTATGCATATGTCACTGACCATGACCAACACAATTCACTTCATGTGGTCAACGTTGACAACTCACAACACGAGTCACTAATAGTCAGAGGGGGGGAACAATGGTTTGGAAACACTAGCTATCAACTAGGAATCACAAAGACCTTCAATACGTAGTGACACGGCGTGGTAACCACGTACAGTGACAAACCAAACTAGGCATATGTCACTAGCCATGACCAAAGAATTTCAATATGGGTGGTCAGCGTTCACAACCCATAACATGAGTCACAAATGGTCAGAGGGGGAAACAATGGGTTGGGAACACAAGTTATCAACTAGCAATTACAAAGACATTCAACAAGCTGTGGCACGGTATTTCTAGCGTGCACAGTGACCAACCAAAGGATGCATACGTCAGTGACTATGACCGAAGAAGTCCACTATGTGTGGTCAACATTGACAACTCATAACACGAGTCACAAATGGTCAGAGAGAGAGACAATTGTTTGGGAACCCTATGTATCGACTATAAAGGACAAAGAACTTCAATACGTAGTAGCACGGTGTGGCTAATATTCACACCGAACAACCAAACTAGGCATATGCCAATGACCATGACCAGAGAATTTCAATATGGGTGGTCAACGTTGACCAACCATAACACGAGTCACAAACGGTCAGCGGAGGAAACAATGCTATGGGGATATCAGTTCTCATTTAGCAAGTACAACGACCTTCAGTCAGTAGTAGCACAGCGTGGCTACCATGCACAACGACCGACCAAAGTAGGCATATGTACTGCCTTTGCAAAAAAAAAAAAACCCACTGTGTGTGGTCAACGTTGACAACTCATCATAGGAGTCACAAATGGTCAGAGGGGGAGACAATGGTTGGGGAACACCAGGTATCAACTAGCAAGCACAAGGGCCTTCAATAAGTTGTGGCACGGTGTGGATACCATGCACGATGACCAACCAAAGTAGGCATATGTAACTGACCATCACCAAATAATGTCACTAAGTATGGTAAACTTTGACAACTCATAACACGAGTCACAAATGGCCAGGGTGGAAGACAATAGTTTGTGAATACTAGTTATCGACTAGCATGTACAAATACCTTCAATATGTAGTGGCACAGTGTGGCTACAATGCACAGCGACCAACCAAAGCATGCATATGTCACTGACCATGACCAACAAATTTCACTTCATGTGGTAAGCGTTGACAACTCACAACACGAGTCACTGATAGTCAGAGGGGGGGGGAACAATCGTTTGGGAACACTAGCTATCAACTAGGAAGCACAAAGACCTTCAATACGTAGTGACTCGGCGTGGTAACCACGTATAGTGACAAACCAAACTAGGCATATGTCACTAACCATGACCAAAGAATTTCAACATGGGTGGTCAACGTTCACAACCCATAACCTGAGTCACAAGTAGTCAGAGAGGGAAACAATGGGTTGGGAACACTAGTTATCAATAAGAAAGTACAAAGACCTTCAGCAAGCTGTGGCACGGTATGGCTAGCGTGCACAGTGACCAACCAAAGGATGCACACGTCACTGAAAATGACCGAAGAAGTCCAATATGTCTGGTCAACATTGACAACTAATAACACGAGTCACAAATGGTCAGAGGGAGAGACAATTGTTTGGGATCCCCATGAATTGACTAGAAAGGACAAAGAACTTCAATACGCAGTGGCAGGGTGTGGCTAATATGCACACCGAATAACCAAACTAGGCATATGTCACTGACCATGACCAGAGAATTTCAATATGGGTGGTCAACGTTGGCCAACCATAAAACGAGTCACAAACGGTCAGGAGAGGAGACAATGCTATGGGAATATCAGTTCGCAACTAGCAAGTACAACGACCTTCAGTCAGTAGCACAGTGTAGCTACCATGCACAATGACTGACCAAAGTACGCATATGTACTGCCTTTGACCAAAGAAATCCGCTGTGTGCGGTAAACGTTGACAACTCATAATAGGAGTCAAAAACGGTCACAGGGGGAGACACTGGTTTGGGAACACCAGGTATCCACTAGCAAGGACAAGGATCTTCAATAAGTTGTGGCACGGTGTGGATACCATGCACGATGACCAACCAAAGTAGGCATATGTCACTGACCATGACCAAATAATGTGACTAAGTGTGGTAAACTTCGACAACTCATAACACGAGTCACAAATGGTCAGGGTGGAAGATAATGGTTTGTGAATACTAGTTATCGACTAGCAAGTACAAATACTTTCAATATGTAGTGGCACAATGTGGCTACAATGCACAGTGACCAACAAAAGTACGCATATGTCACAGACCATGACCAACAAATTTCACTTCATGTGGTCAACGTTGACAATCATGTGGTCAACGTTGACAACTCACAACACGAGTCACTGATAGTCAGAGGGGGGGAACAATGGTTTGGGAGCACTAGCTATCAACTAGGAAGCACAAAGACCTTCAATACGCAGTGACACGGCGTGGTAACCACGTACAGTGATAAACCAAAGTAGGCATATGTCACTAACCATGACCAAAGAATTTCAATATGGGTGGTCAACGTTCACAACCCATAACATGAGTCAAAAAGGGTCGGAGGGGGAAACAATGGGTTGGGAACACTAGTTATCAATTAGCAAGTACAAAGACCTTCAACAAGCTGTGGCACAGTATGGCTAGCGTGCACAGTGACCAACCAAAGGATGCATACGTCAGTGACTATGACCGAAGAAGTCCACTATGTGTGGTCAACATTGAAAACTCATAACACGAGTTACAAATGGTCAGAAGGAGAGACAATTGTTTGGGAACCCTATGTATCGAATAGAAAGGACAAAGGACTTCAATGCGTAGTGGCGCGGTGTGGCTAATATGCACACCGAACAACAAAACTAGGCATATGTCACTGACCATGACCAGAGAATTTCAATATGGGTGATCAATGTTGACCAACCATAACACGAGTCACAAAGGGCCAGGGGAGGAAAGAATGCCATGGGAATATCAGTTCTCAACTAGCAAGTACAACGACCTTCAGTCAGTAGTAGCATAGGGTGGCTACCATGCACAATGACCGACCAAAGTAGGCATACGTACTGCCTTTGACCAAAGAAATCCGCTGTGTGTGGTCAACGTTGACAACTCATAATAGGAGTCAGAAATTGTCATAGGGGACACAATGGTTTTGGAACACCATGTATCAACTAGCAAGCACAAGGACCTTAAATAAGTTGTGGAACGGTGTGGATACCATGCACGATGACCAACCAAAGTAGGCATATGTCACTGACCATGACCAAATAATGTCACCAATTGTGGTAAACTTTGACAACTCATAACACGAGTCAAAAATGGTCAGGATTGAAGATAATGGTTTGTGAATACTAGTTATTGACTAGGAAGTACAAATACTTTCAATATGTAGTGGCACAGTGTGGCTACAATGCACAGTGACCAACCAAAGTATGCATATGTCACTGACCATGGCCAACACATTTCACTCCATGTGGTCAACGCTGACAACTCACAACACGAGTCACTGATAGTCAGAGGGGGGGGAACAATGGTTTGGAAACACTAGCTATTAGCTAGGAGGCACAAAGACCTTCAATACGTAGGACACAACATGGTAACCACGTACAGTGACAAACCAAACTAGGCATATGTCACTAACCATGACCAAAAAATTTTAATATGAGTGGTCAACGTTGAAAACGCATAACACGAGTCACAAATAGTCAGAGAGGGAAACAATGGGTTGGGAACACTAGTTATCAACTAGCAAGTACAAAGACCTTCAACAAGCTGTGGCACGGTATAGCTAGCGTGCACAGTGACCAACCAAAGGATGCATACGTCACTGAATATGACCGAAGAAGTCCACTATGTGTAGTCAACATTGACAATTCGTAACAGGAGTCACAAATGGTCAGAGGGAGAGACAATTGTTTGTGAACCCTATGCATCGACTAGAAAGGACAAAGAACTTCAAGACGTAGTGGCAAGGTGTGGCTAATATGCACACCGAACAACCAAACTAGGCATATGTCCCTGACCATGACCAGAGAATTTCAATATGGGTGGTCAACGTTGACCAACCATAACACGAGTCACAAATGGTCGGGGGAGGAAACAATGCTATGGGAATATCCATTCTCAACTAGCAAGTACAATGAACTTCAGTCAGTAGTAGCACAGTGTGGCTACCATGCACAATGACCGACCAAAGTAGGCATATATACTGCCTGTGACCAAAGAAATCCGCTGTGTGTGGTCAACCCTGACAACTCATAATAGGATTCACAAATGGTCAAAGGGGGAGACAATGGTTTGGGAACACCAAGTATCAAATAGCAAGCACAAGGACCTTCAATAAGTTGTGGCACGGTGTGGATACCATGCACGATGACCAACCAAAGTAGGCATATGTCGCTGACCATGATCAAATAATGTCACTAAGTGTGGTACACTTTGACAACTCATAACACGAGTCACAAATGGTCAGGGTGGAAGATAATGGTTTGTGAATACTAGTTATCAACTAGCAAGTACAAATACCTTCAATATGTAGTGGCACAGTGTGGCTACAATGCACAGTGACCAACCTAAGTATGCATATGTCACTGACCATGACCAAATAATGTCACTAAGTGTGGTACACTTTGACAACTCATAACACGAGTCACAAATGGTCAGGGTGGAAGATAATGGTTTGTGAATACTAGTTATCAACTAGCAAGTACAAATACCTTCAATATGTAGTGGCACAGTGTGGCTACAATGCACAGTGACCAACCTAAGTATGCATATGTCACTGACCATGACCAAAAAATTTCACTTCATGTGGTCAACGTTGACAACTCACAGCATGAGTCACTGATTGTCAGAGGGAGGGAACAATGGTTTGGGAACACTAGCTATCAACTAGGAAGCACAAAGACCTTCAATACGTAGTGGCACATCGTGGTAACCACGTACAACGACATAACCAAACTCGGCATATGTCACTAACCATGACCAAAGAATTTCAATATGGGTGGTCAGCGTTCACAACCCATAGCATGAGTCACAAATGGTCAGAGGGGGAAACAATGGGTTGGGAACACTAGTTATCAACTAGCTAGTACAAAGACCTTCAACAAGCTGTGGCATGGTATGGCTAGCGTGCACACTGACCAACCAAAGTATGCATACGTCAATCACTATGACCGAAGAAGTCCACTATGTGTGGTCAACATTGAAAACTCATAACACGAGTAACAAATGGTCAGAGGGAGAGACAATTGTTTGGGAACCCTATGTAACGACTAGAAAGGACAAAGAACTTTAATACATAGTGGCACGGTGTGGCTTATATTCACACCAAACAACCAAACTAGGCATATGTCACTGACCATGACCAGAGAATTTCAATATGGGTGGTCAACGTTGACCAACCATAACACGAGACACAAACGGTCAGGGGAGGAAACAATGCTATGGGAATATCAGTTCTCAACTAGAAAGTAAATCGACATTCAGTCAGTAGTAGCACAGTGTGGCTGCCATGCACAATGACTGACCAAAGTAGGCATATGTATTGCCTTTGACCAAACAAATCCGCTGTGTGTGGTCAACGTTGACAACTCATAATAGAAGTCACAAATGGTCTGAGGGGGAGACAATGGTTTGGGAACACCAGGTATCAAATAGCAAGCACAAGGACCTTCAATAAGTTGTGGCATGGTGTGGATACCATGCACGATGACCAACCAAAGTAAACATATGTCACTGACCATGACCAAATAATGTGACTAAGTGTGGTAAACTTTGACAACTCATAACACGATTCAAAAATGGTCAGGGTAAAAGATAATGGTTTGTGAATACTAGTTATTGACTAGCAAGTACAAATACCTTCAATATGTAGTGGCACAGTGTGGCTACAATGCACAGTGACCAATCAAAGTATGCATATGTCACTGACCATGACCAACAAATTTCACTCCATGTGGTCAACGCTGACAACTCACGACACGATTCACTGATAGTCAGAGGGGGGGAACAATGGTTTGGGAACACTAGCTTTCAACTAGGAAGCACAAAGACCTTCAATATGTAGTAAGAGAGCGTGGTAACCACGTACAGTGACAAACCAAACTAGGCATATGTCACTAACCATGACCAAATAATTTCAATACGGGTGGACAACGTTGAAAACGCATAACACAAGTCACAAATGGTCGGAGGGGGAAACAATGGGTTGGGAACACTAGTTATCAACTAGCAAGTACAAAGACCTTCAACAAGCTGTGGCACGGTATGGCTAGCGTGTACAGTGACCAACAAAAGGATGCGTACGTCACTGACTATGACCGAAGAAGTCCACTATGTGTGGTCAACATTGACAACTCATAACACAAGTCACAAATGGTCAGAGGGAGAGACAATTGATTGCGAACCCTGTGTATTGAATAGAAAGGACAAAGAACTTCAAGACGTAGTGGCACGGTGTGGCTAATATGCACACCGAACAACCAAACTAGGCATATGTCACTGACCATGACCAAAGAATTTGAATATCGGTGGTCAACGTTGAACAACCATAACACGAGTTACAAATGGTCAGGGGAGGAAACAGTGCTATGGGAATATCCAATCTCAGCTAGCAAGTACAACGACCTTCAGTCAGTAGTAGCACAGTGTGGCTACCATGCTCAATGACCAACCAAAGTAGGCATATGTACTGCCTTTGACCAAAGAAATCTGTTGTGTGTGGTCAACGTTGACAACCCATAATAGGATTGACAAATGGTCAGAGGGGGGGAAAATGGTTTGGGAACACCAGGTATCAACTAGCAAGCACAAGGAACTTCAATAAGTTGTGGCACGGTGTGGATACCATGCACGATGACCAACCAAAGTAGGCATATGTCACTGACCATGACAAAATAATGTCACTAAGTGTGGTAAACTTTGAAAACTCATAACACGAGTAAAAAATGGTCAGGGTGGAAGATAATGATTTGTGAATACTAGTTATTGACTAGCAAGTACAAATACCTTCAAAATGTAGTGGCACAGTGTGGCTACAATGCACAGTGACCAACCAAAGTATTCATATGTCAATGACCATGACCAACAAATTTCACTCCATGTGGTCAACGCTGACAACTCACGACACGAGTCACTGATAGTCAGAGGGGGGGAACAATGGTTTGGGAACACTAGCTATCAACTAGGAAGCACAAAGACTTTCAATACGTAGTGAGACAGCGTGGTAACCACGTACAGTGACAAACCAAACTAGGCATATGTCACTGACAATGACCAAAGATTTGCAATATGGATGGTCAACGTTGAAAATGCATAACACGAGTCACAAATGGTCAGAGGGGGAAACAATGGGTTGGGAACACTAGTTATCAACTAGCAAGTACAAAGAACTTCAACAAGCTGTGGCACAGTATGGCTAGCGTGCACAGTGATCAACCAAAGGATGCATACGTCACTGAATATGACCGAAGAAGTCCACTATGTGTGGTCAACATTGACAACTCGTAACACGAGTCACAAATGGTCAGAGGGAGAGACGATTGTTTGTGAACCCTATGAATTGACTAGAAAGGACAAAGAACTTCAAGACGTAGTGGCACGGTGTGGCTAATATGCACACCAAACAACCAAACTAGGCATATGTCACTGACCATGACTAGAGAATTTCAATATGGGTGGTCAACGTTGACCAAACATAACACGAGTCACAAATGGTCAGGGGAGGAAACAATGCTATGGGAATATCCGTTCTCATCTAGCAATTACAACGACCTTTAGTCAGTAGTAGCACAGTGTGGCTACCAGGCACAATGACCGACCAAAGTAGGCATATGTACTGCCTTTGACCAAAGAAATCCGCTGTGTGTGGTCAACGCTGACAACTCATAATAGGATTCACAAATGGTCAGAGGGTGAGACAATGGTTTGGGAACAGCAGGTATCAACTAGCAAGCACAAGGACCTTCAATAAGTGGCACGGTGTTGATACCATGCACAATGACCAACCAAAGTAGGCATATGTCACTGACCATGACCAAATAATGTCACTAAGTGTGGTACACTTTGACAACTCATAACACAAGTCACAAATGGTCAGAGGGGGGAAAGATGGGTAGGGAACACTAGTGATCAACTAGCGAGTACAAAGACCTTCAACAAGCTGTAGCACGGTATGGCTAGCGTGCACAGTGACCAACAAAAGGATGCGTACGTCACTGAACATGACCGAAGAAGTCTACTATGTGTGGTCAACATTGACAACTCATAACACGAGTCACAAATGGTGAGAGGGAGAGACAATTGATTGCGAACCCTATGTATCGACTAGAAAGGACAAAGAACTTCAAGACGTAGTGGTACGGTGTGGCTAATATGCACACCGAACAACCAAACTAGGCATATGTCACTGACCATGACCAGAGAATGTCAATATGGGTTGTCAACGTTGACCAACCATAACACGAGTCACAAACGATCAAAGGAGGAAACAGTGCTATGGGAATATTCATTCTCAACTAGCAAGTACAACGACCTTCAGTCAGTTGTAGCACAGTGTGGCTACCATTCACAATGACCAACCAAAGTAGGCATATGTACTGCCTTTGACCAAAGAAATCCGCTCTGTGTGGTCAACGTTGACAACTCATAATAGGATTGAAAAATGGTCAGAGGGGAAGACAATGGTTTGGGAACACCAGGTATCAACTAGCAAGCACAAGGATCTTCAATACGTTGTGGCACGGTGTGGATACCATGCACGATGACCAACCAAAGTAGGCATATGTCACTGACCATGACCAAATAATGTCACTAAGTGTGGTACACTTTGACAACTCATAACACGAGTCACAAATGGTCAGGGTGGAAGATAATGGTTTGTGAATACTAGTTATCGACTAGCAAGTACAACGACCTTCAGTCAGTTGTAGCCCAGTGTGGCTACCATTCACAATGACCAACCAAAGTAGGCATATGTCACTGACCATGACCAAATAATGTCACTAAGTGTGGTACACTTTGACAACTCATAACACGAGTCACAAATGGTCAGGGTGGAAGATAATGGTTTGTGAATACTAGTTATCGACTAGCAAGTACAACTACATTCAATATGTAGTGGCACAGTGTGTCTACAATGCACAGTGACCAACCAAAGTATGGATATGTCACTGACCATGACAAACAAATTTCACTTCATGTGGTCAACGTTGTCAACTCACAACACGAGTCACTGATAGTCAGAGGGAGGGGGGGGAACAATGGTTTGGGAAAACTAGCTATCAACTAGGAAGCACAAAGACCTTCAATACGTAGTGACACAGCATGGAAACCACGACAGTGACAAACCAAACTAGGCATATGTCACAAACCATGACCAAAAAATTTCAATATGGGTGGTCAACGCTCACAACCCATAACATGAGTCACAAATGGTCAGAGGGGGAAACAATTGATTAGGAACACTATTTATCAACTAGCAAGTACAAAGACCTTCAGCAAGCTGTGGCACGGTATGGCTAGCGTGCACAGTGACCAACCAAACGATGCATACGTCACTGACTATGACCGAACAAGTCTTCTATGTGTGGTCGACATTGAAATCTCATAACACGAGTCACAAATGGCCAGAGGGAGTGACAATTGTTTGGGAACCCTATGTATCAACTAGAAAGGACAAAGAACTTGAATACGTAGTGGAACAGTTTTGCTAATATGCACACTAAACAACCAAACTAGGCATATGTCACTAAACAAGACCAGAGAATTTCAATATGGGTGGTCAATGTTGACCAACCATAACACGAGTCACACACTGTCAGGGGAGGAAACAATGCTATGGGGATATCAGTTCTCAACTAGCAAGTACAAAGACCTTCAGTCAGTAGTAGCACAGTGTGGCTACCATGCACAATGACCGACCAAGTAGGCATATGTACTGCCTTTGACCAAAAAAATCCGCTGTGTGTGGTCAACGTTGACAACTCATAATAGGAGTCACAAATGGTCAGAGGGGGAGACAATGTTTGGGGAACACCAGGTATCAACTAGCAAGCACAAGGACCTTCAATAATTTGTGGCACGGTGTTGATACCATGCACGATGACCAACCAAAATAGGCATACTTCACTGACCATGACCAAATAATGTCCCTAAGTGTGGTAAACGTTGACAACTCATAACACGAGTCACAAATGGTCATGGTGGAAGATAATGGTTTTTGAATACTAGTTATTGACTAGCAAGTACAAATACCTTCAATATGTAGTGGCACAATGTGGCTATAATGCACAGTGACCAACCAAAGTATGCATATGTCACTGACCATGACCAAAAATTTTCACTTCATGTGGTCAACGTTGACAACTCACAACACAAGTCATTGATAGTCAGAGGGGGGGTAAATGGTTTTGGAACACTAGCTATCAACTAAGAAGCACAAATACCTTCAATACGTAGTGACACGGCGTGGTAACCACGTACAGTGACAAACCAAACTAGGCATATGTCACTAACCATGACCAAAGAATTTCAATATGGGTGGTCAGCGTTCACAACCCATAACATGAGTCACAAATGGTCAGAGGGGGAAACAATGGGTTGGGATTACTAGTTATCAACTAGCTAGTACAAAGACCTTCAACAAGCTGTGGCATGGTATGGCCAGCGTGCACAGTGACCAACCAAAGTATGCGTACGTCACTGACTATGACCGAAGAAGTCCACTATGTGTGGTCAACATTGAAAACTCATAACACGAGTAACAAATGGTCAGAGGGAGAGACAATTGATTGGGAACCCTATGTATCGACTAGAAAGGACAAAGAAATTCTATACGTAGTGGCACGGTGTGGCTAATATTCACACCAAACAACCAAAGTAGGCATATGTCACTGACCATGACCAGAGAATTTCAATATGGTAGTCAACGTTGACCAACCATAACACGAGTCACAAATGGCCAGGGGAGGAAACAATGCTATGGGAATACCAGTTCTCAACAAGCAATTACAACGACCTTCAGTCAGTAGTAGCACAGTGTGGCTACCATGCACAATGACCGACCAAAGTAGGCATATGTACTGCCTTTGACCAAAAACATCCGCTGTGTGTGGTCAACAATGACAACTCATAATAGAAGTCACAAATGGTCAGAGGGGGAGAAAATGGTTGGGGAACACCAGGTATCAACAAGCAAGCAAAAGGACCTTCAATAAGTTGTGGCACGGTGTGGATACCATGTACGATGACCAACCAAAGTAGGCATATGTCACTGATCATGACCAAATAATGTCACTAGGTGTGGTAAACTTTGACAACTCATAACACGAGTCACAAATGGTGAGGGTGGAAGATAATGGTTTTTGAATACTTGTTATCGACTAGCAAGTACAAATACCTTCAATATGTAGTGGCACAGTGTGGCTACAATGCACAGCGATCAACCGAAGTATGCATATTTCACTGACCATGACCAACAGATTTCATCTCATGTGGTCAACGTTGACAACTCACAACACGAGTCACTGATAGTCAGAGGGGGGGGGGGAATGGTTTGGGAACACTAGTTTTCAAGTAGGAAGCACAAAGACCTTCAATACGTAGTGACACGGCGTGGTAACCACGTACAGTGACAAACCAAACAACACATATGTCACTGACTATGACCAGAGAATTTCAATATGGGTGGTCGACGTTGACCAACCATAGCTCGAGTCACAAACGGTCAGGGGAGGAAACAATGCTATGGGAATATCAGTTCTCGTATAGCAAGTACAACGACCTTCAGTCTGTAGTAGCACAGTGTGGCTACCATGCACAATGACCAACAAAAGTGGGCATATGTACTGCCTTTGACCAAAGAAATCCGCTGTGTGTGGTCAACGTTGACAACTCATAATACGAGTCACAATTGGTCAGAGGGGGAGACAATGGTTTGGGAACACCAGGTTTCAACTAGCAAGCAGAAGGACCTTCCATAAGTTGTGGCACGGTGTGGATACTATGTACAATGACCAACCAAAGTAGGCATATGTTACTGACCATGAGGAAATAATGTCACTAAGTGTGGTAAACTTTGACAACTCATAACACGAGTCACAAATGGTCATGGTGGAAGATAATGGTTTGTGAATACTAGTTATCGACTAGCAAGTACAAATACCTTCAATATGTAGTGGCACAGTGTAGCTACAATGCACAGTGACCAACCAAAGTATGCATATGTCACTGACCATGACCAACACATTTCACTTCATGTGGTCAATGTTGACAACTCACAACACGAGTCACTAATAGTCAGGGGGGGGGACAATGGGTTGGGAATACTAGCTATAAACTAGGAAGCACAAAGACCTTCAATACGTAGTGACACAGCGTGGTAACCACGTACAATGAAAAACCAAACTAGGCATATGTCACTAACCATGACCAAAGAGTTTCAATATGGGTGGTCAACGTTGAAAACCCAGAACACGAGTCACAAATGGTCAGAGAGGGAAACAATGGGTTCGGAACACTATTTATCAACTAGCAAGTACAAAGACCTTCAACAAGTTGTGGCATGGTATGGCCAGCGTGTACAGTGACCAACCAAAGTATGCGTACGTCACTGACTATGACCGAAGAAGTCCACTATGTGTGGTCAACATTGAAAACTCATAACACGAGTCACAAATGGTCAGAGGGAGAGACAATTGTTTGGGAACCCTATGTATCGACTAGAAAGGACAAAGAAATTCAATACGTAGTGGCACGGTGTGGCTAATATTCACACCAAACAACCAAACAAGGCATATGTCACTGACCATGACCAGAGAATTTCAATATGGGTAGTCAACGTTGACCAACCATAACACGAGTCACAAACGGTCAGGGGAGGAAACAATGCTATGGGAATACCAGTTATCAACTAGCAATTACAACGACCTTCAGTCAGTAGTAGCACAGTGTGCCTACCATGCACAATGACCGACCAAAGTAAGCATATGTACTGCCTTTGACAAAAAACATCCGCTGTGTGTGGTCAACAATGACAACTCATAATAGGAGTCACAAATGGTCAGAGGGGGGGAAAATGGTTGGCGAACACCAGGTATCAACTAGCAAGCACAAGGACCTTCAATAAGTTGTGGCACGGTGTGGATACCATGTACGATGACCAACCAAAGTAGGCATATATCACTGATCATGACCAAATAATGTCACTAGGTGTGGTAAACTTTGACAACTCATAACACGAGTCACAAATGGTGAGGGTGGAAGATAATGGTTCGTGAATACTAGTTATCGACTAGCAAGTACAAATACTTTCAATATGTAGTGGCACAGTGTGGCTACAATGCACAGCGACCAACCGAAGTATGCATATGTCACTCATCATGACCAACAAATTTCATCTCATGTGCTCAACGTTGACAACTCACAAGACGAGTCACTGATAGTCAGAGGGGGGAGGAAATGGTTTGGGAACACTAGTTATCAACTAGGAAGCACAAAGACGCTCAATACGTAGTGACACGACATGGTAACCACGTACAGTGAAAAACCAAAGAACGCATATGTCACTGACTATGACCAGAGAATTTCAATATGGGTGGTCGACGCTGACCAACCATAGCTTGAGTCACAAACGGTCAGGGGAGGAAACGATGCTATGGGAATATCCGTTCTCAGCTAGCATGTACAATGACCTTCAGTCAGTAGTAGCACAATGTGGCTACCATGCACAATGACCAACCAAATAGGCATATGTACTGCCTTTGACCAAAGAAATCCGTTGTGTGTGGTCAATGTTGACAATCCATATTAGGATTGACGAATGGTCAGAGGGGGAGACAATGGTTTGGGAACACCAGGTATCAACTAGCAAGCACAAGGACCTTCAATAAGTTGTGGCACGGTGTGGATACCATGCACGATGACCAACCAAAGTAGGCATATGTCACTGACCATGACCAAATAATGTCACTAAGTGTGGTACACTTTGACAACTCATAACACGAGTCACAAGTGGTCAGGGTGGAATATAATGGTTTGTGAATACTAGTTATCGACTAGCAAATACAACTACCTTCAATATGCAGTGATACAGTGTGACTACAATGCACAGTGACAAACCAAAGTATGCATATGTCACTGACCATGACCAACAAATTACACTTCATGTGGTCAACGTTGACAGCTCACAACACGAGTCACTGATAGTCAGAGGGGGGGAACAATGGTTTGGGAACACAAGCTATCAACTAGGAAGCACAAAGACCTTCAATACAAAGTGAAACAGCGTGGTAACCACGTACAGTGACAAACCAAACTAGGCATATGTCACTAACCATGACCAATGAATTTCAATATGGGTGGTCAACGTTCACAACCCATAACATGAGTCACAAATGGTCAGAGGTGGAAACAATGAGTTGGGAACACTAGTTCTCAACTAGCAAGTACAAAGACCTTCAGCAAGCTGTGGCTAGCGTGCACAGTCACCAACCAAAGGATGCATACGTCACTGAATATGACCGAAGAAGTCCACTGTGTGGCCATCATTGAAAACTCATAACACGAGTCACAAATGGTCAGAGGGAGAGACAATTGTCTGGGAATCCTCTGTATCGACTAGAAAGGACAAAGAACTTCAATACGTAGTGGCACGGTGTGGCTAATATGCACACCAAACAACCAAACTAGGCATATGTCAGTGAACAAGACCAGAGAATTTCAATATGGGTGGTCAACGTTGTCCAACCATAACACGAGTCACAAACGGTCAGGGGAGGAAACAGTGCTATGGGGCTATCAGTTCTCAACTAGCAAGTACAACGACATTCAGTCAGTAGTAGCACAGTGTGGCTACCATGCACAATGACCGACCAAAGTAGGCATATGTACTGCCTTTGACCAAAAAACTCCGCTGTGTGTGGTCAACGTTGACAACTCATAACAGGAGTCACAAATGATCAGACGGGGAGACAATGGTTGGAGAAAACCAGGTATCAACTAGCAAGCACAAGAACCTTCAATAAGTTGTGGCACGGTGTGGATACCATGCACGATGACAAACCAAAGTAGGCATATGTCACTGACCATGACCAAATAATGTCACTAAGTGTGGTAAACTTTGACAACTCATAACACGAGTCACAAATGGTCATGGTGGAAGATAATGGTTTGTGAATACTAGTTATCGACTAGCAAGTACAAATACCTTCAATATGTAGTGGCACAGTGTGGCTACAATGTAGAGTGACCAACCAAAGTATGCATATGTCACTGACCATGACCAAATAATGTCACTAAGTGTGGTAAACTTTGACAACTCATAACACGAGTCACAAATGGTCATGGTGGAAGATAATGGTTTGTGAATACTAGTTATCGACTAGCAAGTACAAATACCTTCAATATGTAGTGGCACAGTGTGGCTACAATGTAGAGTGACCAACCAAAGTATGCATATGTCACTGACCATGACCAAAACATTTAACTTCATGTTGTCAACGTTGACAACTAACAACACGAGTCACTGATAGTCAGAGGGTAGGAACAATGGTTTGGGAACACTAGCTATCAACTAGGAAGCACAAAGACCTTCAATACGTAGTGACACGGCGTGGTAACCACGTACAGTGACAAACCAAACTAGGCATATGTCACTAACCACGACCAAAGAATTTCAATATGGGTGGTCAGCGTTCACAACCCATAACATGAGTCACAAATGGTCAGAGGGGAAAACAATATGTTGGGAACACTAGTTATCAACTAGCTAGTACAAAGACGTTCAACAAGCTGTGGCACAGTATGGCTAGCGTGCACAATCACCAACCAAAGTATGCATACGTCACTGACTATGACCGAAGAAGTCCACTATGTGTTGTCAACATTGAAAACTTATAACACGAGTCACAAATGGTCAGAGGGAGAGAAAATTGTTTGGGAACCCTATGTATCGACTTTTAAGGACAAAGAACTTCAATACGTAGTGGCACGGTGTGGCTAATATTCACACCAAAAAACCAAACTAGGCATATGTCACTGACCATGACCAGAGAATTTCAATATGGGTGGTCAAAGTTGACCAACCATAACACGAGTCACAAACGGTCAGGGGAGGAAACAATGCTATGGGAATATCAGTTCTCAACTAGAAAGTACAACGACCTTCAGTCAGTAGTAGCACAGTGTGGCTACCATGCACAATGACCGACCAAAGTAGGCATATGTACTGTTTTTGACCAAAACAATCCGCTGTGTGTGGTCAATGTTGACAACTCGTAACAGGAGTCACAAATGGTCAGAGGGGGAGACAATTGTTGGGGAACACCAGGTATCAACTAGCAAGCAAAAGGACCTTCAATCAGTTGTGGCACGGTGTGGATACCATGCACGATGACCAACCAAAGTAGGCATATGTCACTAATCATGACCAAATAATGTCACTAGGTGTGGTAAACTTTGACAACTCATAACATGAGTCACAAATGGTCAGGGTGGAAGATAATAGTTTGTGAATACTAGTTATCGACTAGCAAGTAAAAATACCTTCAATATGTAGTGGCACAGTGTGGCTACAATGCACAGCGACCAACCGAAGTATGCATATGTCACTGACCATGACCAACAAATTTCATCTCATGTGGTCAACGTTGAAAACTCACAACACGAGTCACTCATAGTCAGAGGGGAAAACAATGGTTTGGGAACACTAGTTATCAACTAGGAAGCACAAAGACCTTCAATACATAGTGACACGGCGTGGTAACCACGTACAGTGACAAACCAAACTAGGCATATGTCACTGACTATGACCAGAGAATATCAATATGGGTGGTCAACGTTGACCAACCATAGCTAGAGTCACAAACGGTCAGGGGAGGAAACAATGATATGGGAATATCAGTTCTCAACTAGCAAGTACAATGACCTTCAGTCAGTAGTAGCACAGTGTGGCTACCATGCACAATATGCGACCAAAGTAGGCATATGTACTGCCTTTGAATAAAGAAATCCGCCGTGTGTAGTCAACGTTGACAACTCATAATACGTGTCACAATTGGTCAGAGGGGGAGACAATGGTTTGGGAACACCAGGTATCAACTAGCAAGCACAAGGACCTTCAATAAGTTGTGGCACGGTGTGGATACCATGCACGATGACCAACCAAAGTAGGCATATGTCTCTGACCAGGACGCAATAATGTCACTAGGTGTGGTAAACTTTGACAACTCATAACACGAGTCACAAATGTTCAGGGTGGAAGATAATGGTTTGTGAATACTAGTTATCGACTAGCAAGTACAAATACGTTCACAGTGTGGCACAGTGTGGCTACAATGCACAGTGACCAACCAAAGTATGCATATGTCACTGACCATGACCGACAAATTTCACTTCATGTGGTCAACGTTGACAACTCACAACACGAGTCACTGATAGTCAGAGGGGGAGGACAATGGTTTGGGAACACTAGCTATCAACTAGGAAGCACAAAGACCTTCAATACATAGTGACACAGCGTGGTAACCACGTACAGTGACAAACCAAACTAAGCATATGTCACTAACCATGACCAAAGAATTTCAATATGGGTGGTCAGCGTTGAAAACGCATAACACGAGTCACAAATGGTTAGAGGGGGAAACAATGGGTTGGGAACACTAGTTATCAACTAGCAAGTAGAAAGATCTTCAACAAGCTGTGGCACGGTATGGCTAGCGTGCACAGTGACCAACCAAAGGATGCATACGTCACTGAATATGACCGAAGAAATCCACTATGTGTGGTTAACATTGACAACTCGTAACACAAGTCACAAATGGTCAGAGGGAGAGACAATTGTTTGTGAACCCTATGTATTGACTAGAAAGGACAAAGAACTTCAAGACGTAGTCGCACGGTGTGGCTAATATGCACACCGAATAACCAAACTAGGCATATGTCACTGACCATGACCAGAGAATTTCAATTTAGGTGGACAACGTTGACCAACCATAACACGAGTCACAAATGGTCAAGGGAGGAAACAATGCTATGGGAATATCCGTTCTTAACTAGCAAGTACAACGACCTTCAGTCAGTAGTAGCACATTGTGGCTACCATGCACAATGACCGACCAAAATAGGCATATGTACTGCCTTTGACCAAAGAAATCTGTTGTGTGTGGTCAACGCTGACAACTCATAATAGGATTCACAAATGGTCAGAGGAAGAGACAATGGTTTGGGAACACCAGGTATCAACTAGCAAGCACAAGGACCTTCAATAAGTGGCACGGTGTGGATACAATGCACGATGACCAACCAAAGTAGGCATATGTCACTGACCATGACCAAATAATGTCACTAAGTGTGGTACACTTTGACAACTCATAACACGAGTCACAAATGGTCACGGTGGAAGATAGTGGTTTGTGAATACTAGTTATCGACTAGAAAGTACAAATACCTTCAATATGTAGTGGCACAGTGTAGCTACAATGCTCAGTGACCAACCAAAGTATGCATATGTCATTGACCATGACCAACAAATTTCACTTCATGTGGTCAACGTTGACAACTCACAACACGAGTCACTGATAGTCAGAGGGGGGGAACAATGGTTTGGGAACACTAGCTTTCAACTAGGAAGCATAAAGACCTTCAATACGTAGTGACACAGTGTGGTAACCACGTACGGTGACAGACCAAACTAGGCATATGTCACTAACCATGACCAAATAATTTCAATATGGGTGGACAACGTTGAAAACGCATAACACGAGTCACAAATGGTCAGTGGGCAAAACAATGGGTTGGAACACTAGTTATCAACTAGCAAGTACAAAGACCTTCAACAAGCTGTGGCACGGTATGGCTAGCGTACACAGTGACCAACAAAAGGATGCGTACGTCACTGACTATGACCGAAGAAGTCCACTATGTGTGGTCAACATTGACAGCTCATAACACGAGTCACAAATGGTCAG
Organism: Penium margaritaceum; assembly: GCA_023375785.1. Taxonomy (NCBI): domain Eukaryota; kingdom Viridiplantae; phylum Streptophyta; class Zygnematophyceae; order Desmidiales; family Peniaceae; genus Penium; species Penium margaritaceum. Next base: position 191,003 of record SZWC01000420.1, read on the forward strand.
AGGGAGAGACAATTGATCGTGAACCCTATGTATCGACTAGAAAGGACAAATAACTTCAAGACGTAGTGGCACGGTGTGGCTTATATGCACACCGAACAACCAAACTAGGCATATGTCACTGACCATGACCAGAGAATTTCAATATGGGTGGTCACCGTTGACCAACCACAACACGAGTCACAAACGGTCAGGGAAGGAAACAATGCCATGGGAATATCCGTTCTCAGCTAGCAAGTACAATGACTTTCAGTCAGTAGTAGCACAGTGTGGCTAACATGCACAATGACCAACCAAAGTAGGCATATGTACTGCCTTTGACCAAAGAAAACCGTTGTGTGTGGTCAACGTGGACAACCCATAATACGATTGACAAATGGTCAGAGGGGGAGACAATGGTTTGGGAACACCAGGTATCAATTAGCAAGCACAAGGACCTTAAATACGTTGTGGCATGGTGTGGATACCATGCACGATGACCAACCAAAGTAGGCATATGTCACTGACCATGACCAAATAATGTCACTAAGTGTGGTACACTTTGACAACTCATAACACGAGTCACAAATGGTCAGAGGGGGAGACAATGGTTTGGGAACACCAGGTATCAATTAGCAAGCACAAGGACCTTAAATACGTTGTGGCATGGTGTGGATACCATGCACGATGACCAACCAAAGTAGGCATATGTCACTGACCATGACCAAATAATGTCACTAAGTGTGGTACACTTTGACAACTCATAACACGAGTCACAAATGGTCAGGGTGGAAGATAATGGTTTGTGAATACTAGTTATCGACTAGCAAGTACAACTATCTTCAATATGTAGTGACACAGTGTGGCTACAATGCACAGTGACCAAGCAAAGTATGCATGTATCACTGACCATGACCAACAAATTTCATTTCATGTGGTCAACGTTGACAACTCACAACACGATTCACTGAAAGTCAGAGGTGGGGAACAATGGTTTGGTAACACTAGCTATCAACTAGGAACCAAAAAGACCTTCAATACGTAGTGACACGGCGTGGTATCCACGTACAGTGACAAACCAAACTAGGCATATGTCACTGACCATGACCAAAGAATTTCAATATGGGTGGTCAACGTTCACAACCCATGACATGAGTCACAAATGGTCAGAGGGGGGAAGAATGGGTTGGGAACACTAGTTCTCAACTAGCAAGTACAAAGACCTTCAACAAGCTGTGGCACGGTATGGCTAGCGTGCACAGTGACCAACCAAAACATGCATACATCACTGACTATGACCGAAGAAGTCCACTATGTGTGGTCAACATTGAAAACTCATAACACGAGTTACAAATGGTCAGAGGGAGAGACAATTGTTTGGGAACCCTATGTATCGACTAGAAAGGACAAAGAACTTCAATACGTAGTGGCACGGTGTGGCATATATTCACACCAAACAACCAAACTAGGCATATGTCACTGACCATGACCAGAGAATTTCAATATGGGTGGTCAACGTTGACCAACCATAACACGAG
>SZWC01000420.1:218782-233262 GCA_023375785.1 Penium margaritaceum
GTTGTGGCACGGTGTGGATACCATGCACGATGACCAACCAAAGTAGGCATATGTCACTGACCATGACCAAATAATGTCACTAAGTGTGGTAAACGTTGACAACTCATAACACGAGTCACAAATGGTCATGGTGGAAGATAATGGTTTGTGAATACTAGTTATCGACTAGCAAGTACAAATACCTTCAATATGTAGTGGCACAGTGTGGCTACAATGGACAGTGACCAACCAGAGTATGCATATGTCACTGACCATGACCAAAAAAATTCACTTCATGTGGTCAACGTTGACAACTCAAAACACGAGTCACTGATAGTCAGAGTGGGGGAACAATGGTTTGGGAACACTAGCTATCAACTAGGAAGCACAAAGACCTTCAATGCGTAGTGACACGGCGTGGTAACCACGTACAGTGACAAACCAATTAGGCATATGTCACTAACCATGACCAAAGAATTTCAATATGGGTGGTCAGCGTTCACAACCCATAACATGAGTCACAAATGGCCAGAGGGGGAAACAATGGGTTGGGAACACTAGTTATCAAGTAGCTAGTACAAAGACCTTCAACAAGGTGTGGCACGGTATGGCTAGCATGAACAGTGACCAACCAAAGTATGCATACGTCACTGACTATCACCGAAGAAGTCCACTATGTGTGGTCAACAATGAAAACTGATAACACGAGTCACAAATGGTCAGAGGGAGAGACAATTGTTTGGGAACCCTATGTATCGACTAGAAAGGACAAAGAACTTCAATACGTAGTGGCACGGTGTGGCTAATATTCACACCAAACAACCAAACTAGGCATATGTCACTGACCATGACCAGAGAATTTCAATATGGGTGGTCAACGTTGACCAACCATAGCAGGAGTCACCAACGGTCAGGGGAGGAAACAATGCTATGGGAATATCAGTTATCAACTAGCAAGTACAACGACCTTCAGTCAGTAGTAGCACAGTGTGGCTACCATGCACAATGACTGACCAAAGTAGGCATATGTACTGCCTTTGACCAAAAAAATCTGCTGTGTGTGGTCAACGTTGACCACTCATTATAGGAGTCACAAATGGTCAGAGGGGGAGACAATGGTTGGGGAACACCAGGTATCAACTAGTAAGCACAAGGACCTTCAATAAGTTGTGGCACGGTGTGGATACCATGCACGATGACCAACCAAAGTAGGCATATGTCACTGACCATGACCAAATAATGTCACTAGGTGTGGTAAACTTTGACAACTCAGAACACGAGTCACAAATGGTCATGGTGGAAGATAATGGTTTGTGAATACTAGTTATCAAATAGCAAGTCCAAATACCTTCAATATGTAGTGGCACAGTATGGCTACAATGCACAGCGACCAACCGAAGTATGCATATGTCACTGACCATGACCAACAAATTTCATCTCATGTGGTCAACTTTGACAACTCACAACATGAGTCACTGATATTTAGAGGGGGAACAATGGTTTGGGAACACTAGTTATCAACTAGGAAGCACAAAGACCTTCAATATGCAGTGACACGGCGTGGTAACCACATACAGTGACAAACCAAACAAGGCATATGTCACTGACAATTACCAGATAATTTCAATATCAGTGGTCAACGTTGACCAACCATAGCTCGAGTCACAAACGGCCAGGGGAGGAAACAATGCTACGGGAATATCGGTTGTCAACTAGCAAGTATAACGACCTTCAGTCAGTAGTAGCAGAGTGTGGCTACCATGCACAATGACCGACCAAAGTAGGCATATGTACTGCCTTTGACCAAAGAAATCCGCTGTGTGTGGTCAACATTGACAACTCATAATACGAGTCACAATTGGTCAGAGGGGGAGACAATGGTTTGGGAACACCAGGTATCAACTAGCAAGCACCAGGACCTTCAATAAGTTGTGGCATGGTGTGGATACCATGCACGATGACCAACCAAAGTAGGCATGTGTCATTGACCATGACGAAACAATGTCACTAAGTGTGGTAAACTTTGACAACTCATAACACAAGTCACAAATGGTCAGGGCGGAAGATAATGGTTTGTGAATACTAGTTATCAACTGGCAAGTACAAATACCTTTAAAAAGTAGTGGCACAGTGTGGCTACAATGCACAGTGACCAACCGAAGTATGCATATGTCACTGACCATGACCAACAAATTTCACTTCATGTGGTCAACGTTGACAACTCACAACAGTAGTCACTGATACTCAGAGGGGGGGAACAATGGTTTGGGAACACTAGCTATCAACTAGGAAGTACAAAGACCTTCAATACGTAGTGACACGGCGTGGTAACCACGTACAGTGACAAATCAAACTAGGCATATGTCACTAACCATGACCAAAGTATTTCAATATGGGTGGTCAACGTTCACAACCCATAACATGAGTCACAAATGGTCAGAGGGGGGAAAATGGTTTCAAAACACTATGTATCTTCTAGCAAGTACAAAGATCTTTCGTATGTATTGGCACATTGTGGCTATCGTGCACAATGACCTATCCAAGTAGGCATACATCACTGCTCATGACCAAAGAAGTTTTGTGTGTGTGGTCAACATTCAAAACTCATAATACAATTCAAAAATGGGCAGAGGGAGAAACAATGGGTTGGGGTTACTTGATATCGACTAGGAAGTATAAAGACCTTCGATAAGTGGTGGCACGGTGTGGCTACCATGCACAATGACCAACCAAAGTATGCTTGTGTCACTGAATATCATAAAAGGAGTTTCACTGTGTGTAGTCAACTACCCTTTGTAGGTCTGGTAAATCGGAGCAATGGATGAGAGATTATTCAAGGTCGAAGTTGCAAAATTTGAAATTCTGTCTGCGTCAATTATTTATGATTAAACTAACTTTGTTATAAGTCATAATTTTGAAAACTACCCTCTAGTCTTACACCCCCTTATTTTATGGCATTTACCCATAGGAACCCTTATAATATCATTTGGACATCACATGAACACCATGTGAGTTGGCTTAGTGCTTATAGAGTTATATTCTGGAGCGATAGATCCTGGGTTTGAATCCTCGTACGCGCAATCTAGAATAGGCTCGCGACCTGAAGAGGGGCGGCCGTGTTATGATACCTCAACTCTACCTTTGAGCCTAAGCCGTGGGAGGGGGGGGTGTAGGGGGGTGTCATAATGCGGTGGCAAATCTGTCCTCCAGGTTGTCCACGGATTATCCCTCTAGGGGGGTGGGAGGGAGTATTGCAGTGAAGGCACCTACGCGTAACAAATCAACAAAAAATGACCTGGTGCCAAAGGGAGAAACCTTTTGCTATTTATTGACTAGAAAGCGCAAAGACTTTCAACAAGTAGTGGAACGGTGTGGCTACCATGCACAATGACCAACCAGATTAGGCATGTGCCACTTACCATGACCAAATAATTTTACTATGTGTGGTCAATAATGAGAACCCATAATATGGATCACGAGTTGTCAGAGGGGGAAACAATGGTTTTGGAATTACTAGATACCAACTAGCAAGTGGAACGACCTTCAATGAGTAGTAGCACGGTGTGGCTACCATGCACAATGACCGACCAAAGTAGGCATGTGTACTGCCTTTGACGAAAGAAATCCGCTGTATGTGGTCAACGTTGACAACTCATGATACGAGTCCCAAATAGTCAGAGGGGGAAAGAATTGTTTGGGAACACCAGGTATCAACTAGCAAGCACAATGACCTTCAATACGTTGTGGCACGGCGTGGAGACCATTCACCATGACCAACCAAGGTTTGCATATGTCACTGGCCATGACCACAGAATATCACCATGTGTGGTAAACTTTGACAGCTCATCACACGAGTCACAAATGGTCAGAGTGGAAGATAATGGTTTATGAATACTAGTTATCGACTAGCAAGTAAAAATACATTCAATATGTAGTGGCACAGAGTGGCTACAATGCACAGTGACCAACCAAAGCATGCATATGTCACAGACCATGAACAAAGAAATTCACTTCATGTGGTCAATGTTGACAACTCACAACACGAGTCACAGATATTCAGAGGGGGTAACAATGGTTTGGGAACACAAGCTATCAACAAGAAAGCCCGGAGACCTTCAATACGTAGTGACAAGGCGTGGTAACCATGTACAGTGACAAACCAAAGTAGGCATATGCCACTAACCATGACGAAAGGAATTTCACAGTGTTTGGTCAACGTTGAAAACGCATGACACGAGTCACAAATGGTCAGAGGGGGAAACAATGGGTTGGGAACACTAGTTATCGACTAGCAAGTACAGAGACCTTCAACAAGCAGTGGCACGGTATGGCTAGCGTGCACAGTGACCAACCAAAGGATGCATACGTCACTGACTATGACCGAAGAAGTCCACTATGTGTGGTCAACATTGACAACTCATAACACGAGTCACAAATGGTCAGAGGGGGAAACAATGGGTTGGGAACACTAGTTATCGACTAGCAAGTACAGAGACCTTCAACAAGCAGTGGCACGGTATGGCTAGCGTGCACAGTGACCAACCAAAGGATGCATACGTCACTGACTATGACCGAAGAAGTCCACTATGTGTGGTCAACATTGACAACTCATAACACGAGTTACAAATGGTCAGAGGGAGAGACAATTGTTTGGGAACCCTATGTATGGAGGAGAAAGGACAAAGAACTTCAATACGTAGTGGCACGGTGTGGCTAATATGCACACGAAACAACCAAACTAGGCATATGTCACTGACCATGACCATAGAATTTCAATATGGGTGATCAACGTTCACCAACCATAATACGAGTCACAAATGGTCAGGGGAGGAAACAATGCTATGGGAATATCCGTTCTCAACTAGCAAGTACAACGACCCTCAGTCAGTAGTAGCACAGTATGGCTACCATGCACAATGACCGACCAAAGTAGGCATATGTACTGCCTTTGACCAGAGAAATCCGCTGTGTGTGGTCAACGTTGACAACTCATAATAGGATTCACAAATGGTCAGAGGGGGAGACAATGGTTTGGGAACACAAGGTATCAACTAGCAAGCACAAGGACCTTCAATAAGTTGTGGCACGGTGTGGATACCATGCACGATGACCAACCAAAGTAGGCATATGTCACTGACCATGACCAAATAATGTCACTAAGTGTGGTAAACTTTGACAACTCATAACACGAGTTACAAATGGTCAGAGGGAGAGACAATGGTTTGGGAACACAAGGTATCAACTAGCAAGCACAAGGACCTTCAATAAGTTGTGGCACGGTGTGGATACCATGCACGATGACCAACCAAAGTAGGCATATGTCACTGACCATGACCAAATAATGTCACTAAGTGTGGTAAACTTTGACAACTCATAACACGAGTCACAATGGTCAGGGTGGAAGATATTGGTTTGTGAATACTAGCTATTGACTACAAAGTACAAATACCTTCAATATGTAGTGGCACAGTGTGGCTACAATGCACAGCGACCAACCAAAGTCTGCATATGTCACTGACCATGACCAACAAATTTCCCTTCACGTGGTCACTGTTGACAACTCACAACACGAGTCACTAATACTCAGAGGGGGGGGGGGAACAATGGTTTGGGAACACTAGCTATCAACTAGGAAGCACAAAGACCTTCAATACGCAGTGACACGGCGTGGTAACCACGTACAGTGACAAACCAAACTAGGCATATGTCACTAGCCATGACCAAAGAATTTCAATGCGGGTGGTCAGCGTTCACAACCCATAACATGAGTCACAAATGTTCAGAGGGGGAAACAATGGGTTGGGAATACTAGTTATCAGCTAGCAAGTACAAAGACCCTCAACAAGCTGTGGCACGGTATGGCTAGCGTGCACAGTGACCAACCAAAGGATGCATACGTCACTGACTATGACCGAAGAAGTCCAGTATGTGTGGTCAACATTGACAACTCATAACACGAGTCACAAATGGTCAGGGCAAGAGACAATTGTTTGGGAACCCTATGTATCGACTAGAAAGGACAAAGAACTTCAATACGTAGTGGCACGGTGTGGCTAATATGCACACCGAACAACCAAACAAGGCAGATGACACTGACCATGACCAGAGAATTTCAATATGGGTGGTCAATATTGACCAACCATAACACGAGTCACAAACGGTCAGGGGAGGAAACAATGCTATGGGGATATCAGTTCTCAAATAGCAAGTAGAACGACCCTCAGTCAGTAGTAGCACAGCGTGACTACCATGCACAATGACCGACCAAAGTAGGCATACGTACCGCCTTTGACCAAAGAAATCCGCTGTGTGTGGTCAACGTTGACAACTCATAATAGGAGTCACAAATGGTCATAGGGGACACAATGGGTTGGGAACACCAGGTATCAACTAGAAAGCACAAGGAACTTCAATACGTTGTGGCACGGTGTGAATACCATGCACGATGACCAAACCAAGTAGGCATATGTTACTGACCATGACCAAATAATGTCACCAAGTGTGGTAAACTTTGACAACTCATAACACGAGTAAAAAATGGTCAGGGTGGAAGATAATGGTTTGTGAATACTAGATATTGACTAGCAAGTACAGATACCTTCAATATGTAGTGGCACAGTGTGGCTACAACGCACAGTAACCAACCAAAGTATGCATATGTCACTGACCATGACCAACAGATTTCACTCCATGTGGTCAATGCTGACAACTCACAACACGAGTCACAGATAGTCAGAGGGGGGGAACAATGGTTTGGGAACACTAGCTTTCAACTAGGAAGCACAAAGACCTTCAATACGTAGTGACACGGCGTGGTAACCACGTACAGTGACAAACCAAACTAGGCATATGTCACCAACCATGACCAAATAATTTCAATATGGGTGGACAACGTTCACAACCCATAACATGACTCACAAATGGTCAGAGCGGGAAACAATGGGTTGGGAACACTAGTTATCAACTAGCAAGTACAAAGACCTTCAGCAAGCTGTGGCACGGTATGGCTAGTGTGCACAGTGACCAACCAAAGGATGCATACATCACTGACTATGACCGAAGAAGTCCACTATGTGTGGTCAACATTGAAAACTCATAACACGAGTCACAAATGGTCAGAGGGAGAGACAATTGTTTGGGAAACCTATGTATCGACTACAAAGGACAAAGAACTTCAATACGTAGTGGCACGGTGTGGCTAATATGCACACCAAACAACCAAACTAGGCATATGTCACTGAACAAGACGAGAGAATTTCAATATGGGTGGTTAACATTGACCAACAATAACACGAGTCACAAATGGTCAGGGGAGGAAACAATGCTATGGGGATATCAGTTCTCAAGTAGCAAGTACAACGACCTTCAGTCAGTAGTAGCACAGTGTGGTTACCATGCACAATAACCGACCAAAAAAGGTATATCTACTGCCTTTGACCAAAAAAATCCGCTGTGTGTGGTAAACGTTGACAACTCATAATAGGAGTCACAAATGGTCAGAGGGGGAGACGATGGTTGGGGAACACCAGGTATCAACTAGCAAGAACAAGGACCTTCAATAAGTTGTGGCACGGTGTGGATACCATGCACGATGACCAACCAAAGTAGGCATATGTCACTGACCATGACCAAATAATGTCACTAAGTGTGGTAAACTTTGACAACTCATAACACGAGTCACAAATGGTCAGAGGGGGAGACGATGGTTGGGGAACACCAGGTATCAACTAGCAAGAACAAGGACCTTCAATAAGTTGTGGCACGGTGTGGATACCATGCACGATGACCAACCAAAGTAGGCATATGTCACTGACCATGACCAAATAATGTCACTAAGTGTGGTAAACTTTGACAACTCATAACACGAGTCACAAATGGTCATGGTGGAAGATCATGGTTTGTGAATGCTAGTTATCGACTAGTAAGTACAGATACATTCAATATGTAGTGGCACAGTGTAGCTACAATGCACAGTGACCAACCAAAGTATGCATATGTCACTGGCCATGAGCAAACAAATTCACTTCATGTGGTCAACGTTGACAACTCACAACACGAGTCACTGATAGTCAGAGGGGGGAACAATGGGTTGGGAACACTCGCTTTCAACTAGGAAGCACAAAAACCTTCAATACATAGTGACACGGCGTGGTAACCACGTACAGTGACAAACCAAACTAGGCATATGTCACTAACCATGACCAAAGAATTTTAATATGGGTGGTCAGCGTTCACAACCCATAACATGAGTCACAAATGGTCAGAGGGGGAAAAAATGGGTTGGGAACACTAGTTATCAACTAGCTAGTACAAAGACCTTCAACAAGCTGTGGCACGATATGACTAGCGTGCACAGTGACCAACCAAAGTATGCATACGTCACTGACTATGACCGAAGAAGTCCACTATGTGTGGTCAACATTGAAAACTCAGAACACGAGTCACAAATGATCAGACGGAGAGACAATTGTTTGGGAACCCTGTACATCGACTAGAAAGGACAAAGAACTTCAATACGTAGTGGCACGGTGTGGCTAATATTCACACCAAACAACCAAACTAGGCATATGTCACTGACCATGACCAGAGAATTTCAATATGGGTGGTCAACGTTGACCAACAAGAACATGAGTCACAAACGGTCAGGGGAGGAAACAATGCTATGGGAATATCAGTTCTGAACTAGCAAGTACAACGACCTTCAGTCAGAAGTAGCACAGGGTGGCTACCATACACAATGACTAACCAAAGTAGGCATATGTACTGCCTTTGACCAAAAAAATCCGCTGTGTGTTTTCAACGTTGACAACTCATAATAGGAGTCACAAATGGTCAGAGGGGGAGACAATGGTTGGGGAACACCAGGTATCAACTAGCAAGCACAAGGACCTTCAAAACGTTGTTGCACGGTGTGGATACTATGCACGATGACCAGCCAAAGTACGCATATGTCACTGATCATGACCAAATAATGTCACTAGGTGTCGTAAACTTTGACAACTCATAACAGGAGTCACAAATGGTCAGGGTGGAAGATAATGGTTTGTGAATACTATTTATCTTCTAGCAAGTACAAATACCTTCAATATGTAGTGGCACAGTGTGGCTACAATGCACAGCAACCAACGGAAGTATGCATATGTCACTGAACATGACCAACAAATTATATCTCATGTGGTCAACGTTGACAACTCACAACACGCGTCACTGATCGTCAGAGGGGGGGGAACAATGGTTTGGGAACACTAGTTATCAACTAGTAAGCACAAAGACCTTCAATACGTAGTGACATGGCGTGGTAACCACGTACAGTGACAAACCAAAAAAGGCATATGTCACTAACTATGACCAGAGAATTTCAATATGGCTGGTCAACGTTGACCAACCATAACACGAGTCACAATGACGGACCAAAATAGGCATATGTACTGCCTTTGACCAAAGAAATCCGCTGTGTGTGGTCAATGTTGACTACTCATAATACGAGTCACAATTGGTTAGAGGGGGAGACAATGGTTGGGGAACACCAGGAATCAACTAGCAAGCACAAGGACCTTCAATAAGTTGTGGCACGGTGTGGATACCATGCACGATGACCAACCAAAGTAGGCATATGTCACTGACCATGACCAAATAGTGTCACTAAGTGTGGTAAACTTTGACAACTCATAACACGAGTCACAAATGATCAGCGTGGAAGATAATGGTTTGTGAATACTAGTTATCGACTAGCAAGTACAAATACATTCGATATGTAGTCGCACAGTGTGACTACAATGCACAGTGACCAACCAAAGTATGCATATGTCACTGACCATGACCAAACAGATTCACTTCATGTGGTCAACGTTGACAACTCACAACACGAGTCACTGATAGTCAGAGGGGGGAACAATGGTTTGGGAACACTAGGTCTCAACTAGGAAGCACAAAGACCTTCAATACGTAGTGACACGGCGTGGTAACCACGTACAGTGACAAACCAAACTAGGCATATGTCACTCACCATGACCAAAGAATTTCAATATGGGTAGTCAGCGTTCACAACCCATAACATGAGTCATAAATGGTCAGAGGGGGAAACAATGGGTTGGGAACACTAGTTATCATCTAGCTAGTACAAAGACCTTCAACAAGCTATGGCACGGTATGGTTAGCGTACATAGTGACCAACCAAAGTATGCATACGTCAGTGACTATGACCGAAGAAGTCCACTATGTGTGGTCAACATTGAAAACTCATAACACGAGTCAAAAATGGTCAGAGGGAGAGACAATTGTTTGGGAACCCTATGTATCGACTAGAAAGGACAAAGAACTTCAATACGTAGTGGCATGGTGTGGCTAATATTCACACCAAACAACCAAACTAGGCATATGTCACTGACCATGACCAGAGAATTTCAATATGGGTGGTCAACGTTGACCAACGATAACACGAGTCACAAACAGTCAGGGGAGGAAACAATGCTATGGGAATATCAGTTCTCAACTAGCAAGTACAATGACCTTCAGTCAGTAGTAGCACAGTGTGGCTACCATACACAATGACCAACCAAAGGAGGCATATGTACTGCCTTTGACCAAAACAATCCACTGTGTGTGGTCACCGTTGACAACTCATAATAGCATTCACAAATGGTCAGAGGGGGAGACAATGGTTGGGGAACACCAGGTATCAACTAGCAAGCACAAGGACCTTCAAAACGTTGTGGCACGGTGTGGATACCATGCACGATGACCAACCAAAGTAGGCATATGTCACTGATCGTGACCATATAATGTCACTAAGTGTCGTAAACTTTGACAACTCAAAACACGAGTCACAAATGGTCAGGGTGGAAGATAATGGTTTGTGAATACTATTTATCAACTAGCAAGTACAAATACCTTCAATATGTAGTTGCACAGTGTGGCTACAATGCACAGCGACCAACCGAAGTATGCATATGTCACTAACCATGACCAACAAATTTCATCTCATGTGGTCAACGTTGACAACTCACAACACGAGTCACTGATAGTCAGACGGGGAGAACAATGGTTTGGGAACACTAGCTATCAACTAGGAAGCACAAAGACCTTCAATACGTAGTGACACGGCGTGGTAACCATGTACAGTGACAAACCAAACAAGGCATATGTCACCGACTATGACCAGAGAATTTCAATAAGGGTGGTCAACGTTGACCAACCAGAGCTCAAGTCACAAACGGTCAGGGGAGGAAACAATGCTTTGGGAATATCAGTTCTCAACTAGCAAGTATAAGGACCTTCAGTCAGTAGTAGCACAGTGTGGGTACCATTCACAATGACCGACCAAAGTAGGCATATGTACTGCCTTTGACCAAAGAAATCCGCTGTGTGTGGTCAACGTTGACAACTCATAATACGAGTCACAATTGGTCAGCGGGGGAGACAATGGTTTGGGAACACCAGGTATCAACTAGCAAGCACAAGGACCTTCAATAAGTTGTGGCACGGTGTAAATACCATGCACGATGACCAACCAAAGTAGGCATATGTCACTGACCATGACAAAATAATGTCACTTAGTGTGGTAAATTTTGACAACTCATAACACGAGTCACGAATGGTCAGGGTGGAAGATAATGGTTTGTGAATACTAGTCATGGACTAGAAAGTACAAATACCTTCAATATGTAGTAGCACAGTGTGGCTACAATGCACAGTGACCAACCAAAGTATGCATATGTCACTGACCATGACCAAAAAAATTTACTTCATGTGGTCAACGCTGACAACTCACAACACGAGTCACTGATAGTCAGAGGGGGAGATCAATGGTTTTGGAACACTAGCTATTAACTAGGAAGCACAAAGACCTTCAATACGTAGTGGCACGGCGTGGTAACCACGTACAATGACAAACCAAACTAGGCATATGTCACTAACCATGACCAAAATATTTCAATATGGGTGGTCAACGTTGAAAACGCATAACACGAGTCACAAATGGTCAGAGAGGGAAACAATGGGTTGGGAACACTAGATATCAACTAGCAAGTACAAAGACCTTCAACAAGCTGTGGCATGGTATGGCTAGCGTGCACAGTGACCAACCAAAGGATGCATACGTCACTGAATATGACCGAAGAAGTCCACTATGTGTGGTCAACATTGACAACTCGTAACACGAGTCGCAAATGGTCAGAGGGGGAGACAATTGTTTGTGAACCCTATGTATCAACTAGAAAGGACAAGCAACTTCAAGACGTAGTGGCACGGTGTGGCTAATATGCACACCGAACAACCAGACAAGGCATATGTCACTGACCATGACCAGAGAATTTCAATATGTTTGGTCAACGTTGACCAACCATAACACGAGTCACAAACGGTCACGGGAGGAAACAATGCTATGGGAATATCCATTCTCAGCTAGCAAGTACAACGACCTTCAGTCAGTAGTAGCACAGTGTGGCTACCATGCACAATGACCGACCAAAGTAAGCATATGTACTGCCTTTGACCAAAGAAATCCGCTCTGTGTGGTCAACGTTGACAACTCATAATACGAGTCAAAAATGGTCAGAGGGGGAGAAAATGGTTTGGGAACACCAGGTATCAACTAGCAAGCACAAGGACCTTCAATAAGTTGTGGCACGGTGTGGATACCATGCACGATGACCAAGCAACGTAGGCACATAGCACTGACCATGACCAAATAATGTCACTAAGTGTGGTACACTTTGATAACTCATAAGACGAGTCACAAATGGTCAGTGTAGAAGATAATGGTTTGTGAATACTAGTTATCGACTAGCAAGTACAACTACCTTCAATATGTAGTGGCACAGTGTGGCTACAATGCACAGTGACCAACCAAAGTATGCATATGTCACTGACCATGACCAACAAATTTCACTTTATGTGGTCAACGTTGACAACTCACAACACGAGTCACTGATAGTCAGAGGGGGGGAACAATGGTTTGGGAACACTAGCTATAAACTAGGAAGCACAAAGACCTTCAATACGTAGTGACACGGCGTGGTAACCACGTACAGTGACAAACCAAACTAGGCATATGTCACTAACCATGACCAAAGAATTTCAATATGGGTGGTCAACATTCACAACCCATAACATGAGTCACAAATGGTTAGGGGGGAAACAATGGATTGGGAGCACTAGTTATCAACTAGCAAGTACAACGACCTTCAGTCAGTAGTAGCACAGTGTGGCTACAATGCACAGTGACCAACCAAAGTATGCATATGTCACTGACCATGACCAACAAATTTCACTTTATGTGGTCAACGTTGACAACTCACAACACGAGTCACTGATAGTCAGAGGGGGGGAACAATGGTTTGGGAACACTAGCTATAAACTAGGAAGCACAAAGACCTTCAATACGTAGTGACACGGCGTGGTAACCACGTACAGTGACAAACCAAACTAGGCATATGTCACTAACCATGACCAAAGAATTTCAATATGGGTGGTCAACATTCACAACCCATAACATGAGTCACAAATGGTTAGGGGGGAAACAATGGATTGGGAGCACTAGTTATCAACTAGCAAGTACAAAGACCTTCAGCAATCTGTGGCACGGTATGGCTAGGGTGCACAGTGACCAACCACAGGATGCATACGTCACTCACTATGACCAAACAAGTCCACTATGTGTGGTCAACATTTAAAACTCATAACACGAGTCACAAATGGTCAGAGGGAGAGACAATTGTTTGGGAACCCTATGTATTGACTAGAAAGGACAAAGAACTTCAATACGTAGTGGCACGGTGTGGCTAAAATGCACACCAAACAACCAAAATAGGCATATGTTACTCAACAAGACCAGAGAATTTCAATATGGGTTGTCAATGTTGACCAACCATAACACGAGTCACAAACGGTCAGGGGATGAAACAATGCTATGGGGATATCAGTTCTCAACTAGCTAGTAGAACGACCTTCAGTCAGTAGTAGCACAGTGTGGCTACCATGCACAATGACCGACCAAAGTATGCATACGTGCTGCCTTTGACCAAAGAAATCCGCTGTGTGTGGTCACCGTTGAAAACTCATAATAGGAGTCACAAATGGTCATAGGGGACACAATGGTTTGGGATCACCAGGTATCAACTAGCAAGCACAAGAACCTTCAATACGTTGTGGCACGGTGTGGATACCATGCACGATGACCAACCAAAGGAGGCATATGTCAATGACCATGACCAAATAATGTCACTAAGTGTGGTAAACTTTGACAACTCATAGCACGAGTCAAAAATGATCAGGGCGGAAGATAATGGTTTGTGAATACTAGTTATTGACTAGCAAGTACAAATACCTTCAATATGTAGTGGCACAGTGTGGCTACAATGCACAGTGACCAACCAAAGTATGCATATGTCACTGACCATGACCAACAAAATTCACTTCATGTGGTCAACGCTGACAACTCAAAACATGAGTCACTGATAGTCAGAGGGGGGGAACAATGGTTTGGGAACACTAGCTATAAA
>SZWC01000420.1:238126-262600 GCA_023375785.1 Penium margaritaceum
GCGCTTGATTGCAATTCCAAGATAGAAGTCAAGAGGACCCATGTCCTTCATCTTGAATCTGCTACTCAGCTGCCCCTTGAGATCGTTTAGCAGCTGCGTTAAAGAGGAGCATAGAATCAGGTCATCAACGTACAAGGCGACCAACATAGTCCCTTTGTCACTCTCATGCACGTACATGCTAGGGTCATTGTCGCAGTGCATGAAGGACTCTTTGGCCATGAAGGTGTCCATCTCCTGGTACCAAAGTCTTGGCGCTTGTTTTAGCCCATAGAGTGCCTTCACCAATCTACACACCTTGCCGTGAGGAGCATCAACCCCCTCCGGAACCTCCATCAATACCTCCTTGTCAAGCTTGCTGTAAAGGAAGGCTGTCTTGACATCCATCTGGTGGACCTCCATGTTCTCGGCAGCAGCAATGGCGAGCATTGACCGGATGGAGGCAAATGTCACAACTGGGGCAAAGGTCTCATCGTACTCCGCCAGGCCGTTGGGAGAACCCCTTTGCTACCACCCGTGCCTTGTACTTGTATATCTTGCCATCTTGTTTCCTTTTTACTTTCAGCACCCACTTGGACCCCACAACGTGAGCCCCGGCAGGTCTGTCCACTAGCACCCAGGTCCCATTCTCTTCAATGGAGCTGAGTTCACTGCGAATTGCTTCGTCCCACTCTGCTTTGTCAGGCCGAGTGAGTGCCTCTGCGACAGACGTTGGCTCCTCTTGAACCAAGAATGAATAGTTGAAGCCTGTCCATTCACCCCTATCTGTGTCGTAATGCTGCCAAGGTACTTTGAGGCGTGAACTGCTCCTTGAACCTGCTGGCTGGTGCTGTTGATGTAGAGGCTGGAGGTCTGGTTCGTCGTTGATGATGGGAGAGGCATCATCCTCATGTTCCGGAGGATCGGATACGTCGGAATCAGAGTCTGATTCCTCCGAGTCATCTTCACGAGCTCCTCTCCCTGTTGCAGCACCTATCCCATGCCATTGTGCTGGTGCTTCGTCTCCCTCTTCTAGGAGAGTGAGCCACTCTCCCTGTTCTGGAGCGTTCTCGAGTTTGAGATGCTCTCCCTTACTCAGAGACATTTCGTGGAAATCCACGTCTTTGCTGCGGATGACCTTCTTGGCTCCTTGGTCCCACAGTCGATAGACTTTGTGGGCGGTGTCGTAACCGATGAAAATACACTTTCGTGCTCTTGCATCGAGCTTTCCAGGGCCCGCACCAGCCTGGACCTTGGCAGACCCGGTGCAACCGAATACCTTGAGATGGGAGGCGTCCGGCTTCCTGCCTGACCATGCTTCTTGAGGCGTCTTCAACTGCTGTGTCTGCTTCTTCTTGCCTCTCCTTCGCAGAGCTGCTGCAGGTGTGAGGTTCACAAGGTATATAGCCGTACGTGCTGCTTCAGCCTAGAACCTAGGAGGAAGCTTGGCGTCAAAGAGCATGCACCTTGTCATGCCTAGGAGCGTCTGGTTCATCCTCTCTGCTACGCTGTTGCTTTGAGGTGAGTAGGGCGTAGTTTTCTGGTGTTCAATGCCCTGTGTCTTGAGCCACTCCGTGCAAGCTTCGTACTCTCCCCCATTGTCCGTCCTGAATGCCTTCACCTTCCTTCCACTCTGTCGCTCAACCATAGCAACAAAGGCCTGTAGATTCTCCTTCACCTCACTTTTCTTTTTGAGAAAGTATATCCAGACTTTGCGAGTGTTGTCGTCGATGCATGTGAGGAAATATCGGGTGCCTCCATTTGATGGTATGCGAAAGGGACCACATACGTCAGAGAGGACAAGAGCAAGAGGTGCGAGAGCACGCGTTCCTTTGCGCTTGAAGGGTTTCTTTTTCGCCTTGTCTTGAAGGCATGGCTCATACATGATATCCGCTCCCTCCACCTCATCACCTAGCTCCATCCCACGCACTAGCTCCCGCTTTCCCATGAGCTCCAATGTGCGATGAGCCACGTGTCCAAAGTGCATGTGCCACAGATTCTTGGAGGATGTGCACCGGTTAGAATGAAGAGCCCCAGTGGCTACATTTGCTTGCGGTTTTGTTGCCAAATCATCTGCTTCCACTGCTTCCGCTGCTCCAACATGTCCCTCCTCATCTGAGTCTGCATCGCTGCTCTCCTCATCATCACTCTCACCCAAAGATTCATCCGTTGAAGTTGTCGTTTTGGTCTGCAAGACGTAGAGTCCATCAACGCGAGGAACGTGTGCGACAACCTTCTTGGAAGAGTAGGAAAGATTGATGTCCTTCGTGGGAACTATCACCGCTTCCTTCTCTGTAAAGACCACTGTCATGCCATGGTCAGTTATCTTAGAGACGGAGAGCAGGTTGGCTGTGAAGGAGGGCAAGTAGACCACCCCCTCTAGCTTGAGGTCGGAAACTCCACCGTTGACACCCACTGTGACCAGCTTGTCACCAATCCCCTCAGCTGCCTCAACCTTGCCGTTGGCGACTCTGAAGTTCTTGTTACACGGAGCAAGAGAGATGAAGTCTCTCTTCTCGTAAGTGGTGTGCTCGTTTGTGCCCGAGTCAAGGCCATAGGCTCCTGGCCTGAGTATCGCCCGCCCTTTGTTGGAGGCACACTCAGCCATCAAGCTTTTGGGATCCTTCCCACCATTCCCCCCTCGCCATTCATCCCCGTCTCCTCCCTCTCTCTTGGGTGCACGGCACTCACGAGCCCAGTGCCCGGCCTTGCCACAGTTGTGGCAGTTTCCTTGGCGCTTTGCACCCCTTCCACTGTTGCTAGTGCTGTTGTTTCCCTTGTACCCAGAGGATGAGGTATTGCAGAAGGTGCCGCTGTTCCGTGAGGCAAAGGCAGCCATATTTGCTTCACTACTGCTACGACGCATGGCTTCATTCCGCACATACTCGGAGACGGTGGTGTAGGAAACTAGATCTTCAGTCCACCCTCCAATCACTGTTATCATGGGGCCCCAACTTTCCGGTAGCGTCATCAGAAAGATCATGGCCTGCATGTCGGATTTCAGGTCCCACCCCATGCCGGTGGCTTGTTGCAAGAGCGTCTCAAACTTCTGCATGAAGGCGGAGACATCCTCCCCTTCACCAAGCCTCATGCTGATGAGGTTTTGTAGAATGAAGAGACGGTTGGCAAGTGAGGAGGACTGAAACACCTTGCCGAGTTTGGCGTATGCCGCGGCTGCCACTGTACAACCGCTGATGTGCGAAAGGACTGAGGGTTGTATGGAGGACACAAGAATGGCGAGAGCCTTCTTGTTGAGCTTGACCCATGCCACAAGGTCAGCACCCTCCTCCTTTGGTGCTGGGATACTTCCGTCAAAATATCCTAGCAGATCTCTGTCATCCATGATGATCTCAAACTGCCACTTCCAGAGTGCAAACCCCTCTCCATCAAACTTGAGGATGGGCGAATGATTCCCTGGTTCCCCTGTCCCTGCCATCCCCACAACTACAACTGCTTCAGCTGCTGCACCTGTTGTTGATGCCGATGAACCTGTGTTTGAGGCCGCTGTAGGCTGTTGGTGAGAAGAGGAAACTGCTTCCCCTGTTACCGTTGGCCGTTGCAAGCAGATGTAGGCTGATGTAGGCTGATGTAGGCTGATGTCAGCTCCCAAGGTAGAAAGGTGCAGATGTGTTGCATTCCCCTCCTGCTGATGTTGCCCTGCAAACAGAGAAGTTGGGTGAGAGCGAAGGCGCTCTCACTGCTTGTGACCTTAGCGGTTGCGTGCGTGAAACTTCCCTANAGCAGATCTCTGTCATCCATGATGATCTCAAACTGCCACTTCCAGAGTGCAAACCCCTCTCCATCAAACTTGAGGATGGGCGAATGATTCCCTGGTTCCCCTGTCCCTGCCATCCCCACAACTACAACTGCTTCAGCTGCTGCACCTGTTGTTGATGCCGATGAACCTGTGTTTGAGGCCGCTGTAGGCTGTTGGTGAGAAGAGGAAACTGCTTCCCCTGTTACCGTTGGCCGTTGCAAGCAGATGTAGGCTGATGTAGGCTGATGTAGGCTGATGTCAGCTCCCAAGGTAGAAAGGTGCAGATGTGTTGCATTCCCCTCCTGCTGATGTTGCCCTGCAAACAGAGAAGTTGGGTGAGAGCGAAGGCGCTCTCACTGCTTGTGACCTTAGTTGTTGCGTGCATGAAACTTCCCTAACTAGAGGAGTGGGCCCATAACCCTTTTGTTAGCTACTGAGCTAACCACCTCTGGCAGAGAAGCCGCGAAACCAAAAAGCTCACAAAGGTTTTTAGGCCTTCTTCCTTTCTTGACATGTGTCATGCACCCCAAACTTAATCAGGCATACACTTCACCTTCAAGAGTACTAATGTCTTAGCATTACATCTCAAGAAGAGCTCAAGTCGTCAATACGCAAGAGAGCATCAAGCAAGGGTTGATTAATCAGCATGCAAGACAAGTCCTTTTTATAGCCGTCTGTCCAGTCCTAGAACTCAAAAGCACATTCTTGGGAAGTGGCCTGAACCAGCCACGTCACCAATAGACTTGCACTGTGGGCTTGACACATAAGAATCCTAGTGTCAAGGTGACAGACCAACCATGTAGCGTCCAAGAAGCTACGGACTTTCTTTCTTGGAAGCTTCCATAGCAAACAAGATATGCATGGGGCGAGGATCGACCTCATGACCTCTCACTTGGCCAAATCAACAAAATGGCCAAGGTAACCACTCACCCACATGGTGTAATCACAGGTCATATCTCACAAGAGGCAGAGCATAGTTGAGTCACACTACAACGGATCTAGGGGTCATACCTCCACAAGGGGCAGAGCATTCCTGATCCGTCCTACAACACTGAACAAGGGGCAAAAACATTCAACAGTAACCACGTACAGTGACAAACCAAACTAGGCATATGTCACTAACCATGACCAAAGAATTTCAATATGGGTGGTCAGCGTTCACAACCCATAACATGAGTCACAAATGGTCAGAGGGGGAAACAATGGGTTGGGAACACTAAATATCAACTAGCTAGTACAAAGACCTTCAACAAGCTGTGGCATGGTATGGCTAGCGTGCACAGTGACCAACCAAAGTATGCATACGTCACTGACTATGACCGAAGAAGTCCAATATGTGTGGTCAACATTGAAAACCCATAACACGAGTCGCAAATGGTCAAAGGGAGAGACAATTGTTTGGGAACTCTATGTATCGAATAGAAAGGACAAATAACTTCAATACGTAGTGGCACGGTGTGGCTTATATTCACACCAAACAACCAAACTAGGCATATGTCACTGACCATGACCAGAGAATTTCAATATGGGTGGTCAACGCTGACCAACCATAACACGAGTCACAAACAGTCAGGGTAGGAAACAATGCTATGGGAATATCAGTTCTCAACTAGCAAGTACAACGACCTTCAGTCAGTAGTAGCACAGTGTCGCTACCATGCACAATGACCGACCAAAGTATGCATATGTACTGCCTTTGACCAAAAACATCCGCTGTGTGTGGTCAACGTTGACAACTCATAATAGGAGTCACAACTGGTCAGAGGGGGAGACAATGGTTGGGGAACACCAGGTATCAACTAGCAAGCACAATGACCTTCAATAAGTTGTGGCACGGTGTGGATACCATGCACGATGACCAACCAAAGTAGGCATATGTCACTGATCATGACCAAATAATGTCACTAAGTGTGGTAAACTTTGAAAACTCATAACACGAGTCACAAATGGTCAGGGTGGAAGATAATGGTGTGTGAATACTAGTTATCTACTAGCAAGTACAAATACCTTCAATATGTAGTGGCACAGTGTGGCTATAATGCACAGTGACCTACAAAAGTATGCATATGTCCCTGACCATGACCAACAAATTTCACTTCATGTGGTCAACGTTGACAACTCACAACACGAGTCACTGATAGTAAGAGGAGGGGAACAATGGTTTGGGAACACTAGCTATCAACTAGGAAGCACAAAGACCTTCAATACGTAGTGACACGGCGTGGTAACCACGTACAGTGACAAACCAAACTAGGCATATGTCACTAACCATGGCCAAAGAATTTCAATATGGTTGGTCAACGTTCACAACTCATAATACAAGTCAAAAATGGGCAGAGGGAGAAACAATGGTTTGGGAATACTCGGTATCGACTAGCAAGTACAAAGACCTTCGATAAGTGGTGGCACGGTGTGGCTACCATGCACAATGACCAACCAAAGTATGCTTGTGTCACTGAATATCATAAAAAGAGTTTCACTGTGTGTAGTCAACTATCCTTCTTAGGGATGGTCAATCGGATCAATGGTTGAGAGGTTATTCAAGGTCGAAGTTGCAAAATTTGAAATTCTATCTGCGTCAATTATTTATGATTAAGCTAACTTTGTTATCATTCATAATTTTGAAAACTACGCTCTAATCTTACACCCCCTTCTTTTATGCCCTTTACCCATAGGAACCCTTATAATGTCATTCGGACATCACATGAACACCATGTGAGTTGGGTTAGTGCTTATAGAGTTAGATTCTGGTGCGATAGGTCCTGGGTTTGAATCCTCGTACACGCAATATAGAATAGGCTCGCGACCTGTAGGGGGGGGGTGTTGTGATACCTCAACTCTACCTTCGAGCCTAAGCCGTGGGGGGGGGGGGGTAGGGGGTGTCATAATGCGGTCGCAAATCTGTCATCCACGTCGTCCACGGAACATCCCTCTAGGGGGGTGGGAGGGAGTATTCCAGTGAAGGCACCTATGCGTAACAAATCAACAAAAACTGACCTGGTGTCAAAGGGAGAAACCTTTTGCTATTTATTGACTAGCAAGTGCAAAGACTTTCAACAAGTAGTGGAACGGTATGGCTACCATGCACAATGACCAACCTAATTAGGCATGTGCCACTTACCATGACCAAATAATTTTAATATGTGTGGTCAATGTTGACAACCCATAATATGGGTCACGATTTGTCAGAGGGAGAAACAATGGTTTGAGAATTACTAGATACCAACTAGCAAGTACAACGACCTTCAATGATTAGTAGCACGGTGTGGCTACCATGCACAATGACCGACCAAAGTAGGCATGTGTACTGCATTTGACCAAAGAAATCCACTGTGTGTGGCCAACGTCGACAACTCATAATACGAGTCCCAAATAGTCAGAGGGGAACAATTGTTTGGGAACACCAGGTATCAACTAGCAAGCACAATGACCTTCAATACGTTGTGGCACAGTGTGGAGACCATGCACGCTGACCAACCAAGGTTTGCATATGTCAGTGGCCATGACCACAGAATATCACCATGTGTGGTAAACTTTGAAAACTCATCACATGAGTCACAAATGGTCAGAGTGGAAGATAATGGTTTATGAATACTAGTTATCGACTAGCAAGTAAAAATACATTCAATATTTAGTGGCACAGTGTGGCTACAATGCAGAGTGACAAACCAAAGTATGCATATGTCACAGACCATGAACAAAGAATTTCACTTCATGTGGTCAATGTTGACAACTCACAACACGAGTCACAGATATTCAGAGGGGGTAACAATGGTTTGGGAACACAAGCTATCAACAAGAAAGCCCGGAGACCTTCAATATGTAGTGACATGGCGTGGTAACCATGTACAGTGACAAACCAAAGTAGGCATATGTCACTAACCATAACCAAAGGAATTTCACAGTGTGTGGTCAACGTTGAAAACGCATACCATGAGTCACAAATGGTCAGAGGGGGAAACAATGGGTTGGGAACAATAGTTATCGACTAGCAAGTACAGAGACCTTCAACAAGCAGTGGCACGGTATGGCTAACGTGCAAAGTTACCAACCAAAGGATGCATACGTCACTGACTATGACCGAAGAAGTCCACAATGTGTTGTCAACATTGACAACTCATAACACGAGTCACAAATGGTCAGAGGGAGAGACAATTGATTGGGAACCCTGTGTGTTGGGTAGAATGGTCAAAGAACATTAATACGTAGTGGCACGGTGTGGCTAATATGTACACCAAACAACCAAACTAGGCATATGTCACTGACCATGACCAGAGAATTTCAATATGGGTGGTCAACGTTGACCAACCATAACACGAGTCACAAACGGTCAGGGGAGGAAACAATGCTATGGGAGTATCCGTTCTTAACTAGCAAGTACAACGACCTTCAGTCACTAGTAGCACACTATGGCTACCATGCACAATGACCGACCAAAGTAGGCATATGTACTGCCTTTGACCAGAGAAATCCACTGTGTGTGGTCAACATTAACAACTCATAATAGGATTCACAAATGGTCAGAGGGGGAGACAATGGTTTTGGAACACCAGGTATCAACTAGCAAGCACAAGGACCTTCAATAAGTTGTGGCACGGCGTGGATACCATGCACGATGACCAACCAAAGTAGGCATATGTCACTGACCATGACCAAATAATGTCACTAAGTGTGGTAAACGTTGACAACTCATAATACGAGTCACAAATGGTCAGAGGGGGAGACAATGGTTTTGGAACACCAGGTATCAACTAGCAAGCACAAGGACCTTCAATAAGTTGTGGCACGGCGTGGATACCATGCACGATGACCAACCAAAGTAGGCATATGTCACTGACCATGACCAAATAATGTCACTAAGTGTGGTAAACTTTGACAACTCACAACACGAGTAACAAATGGTCAGGGTGGAAGATAATGGTTTGTGAATACTAGTTATCGACTACAAAGTACAAATACCTTCAACATGTAGTGGCACAGTGTGGCTACAACGCACAGTGACCAACCAAAGTATGCGTATGTCACTGACCATGACCAACAAATTTCACTTCACGTGGTCGACGTTGACAACTCACAACACGAGTCACTGATAGTCAGAGGGGGGGGAACAATGGTTTGGGAACACTAGCTATCAACTAGGACGCACAAAGACCTTCAATACGTAGTGACACGGTGTGGTAACCACGTACAGTGACAAACCAAACTAGGCATATGTCACTAGCCATGACCAAAGAATTTCAATATGGGTAGTCAGCGTTCACAACCCATAACATGAGTCACAAATGGTCAGAGGGGGAAACAATGGGTTGGGAACACTAGTTATCAACTAGCAAGTACAAATACCTCCAGCAAGCCGTGGCACGGTATGGCTAGTGTGCACATTATCAACCAAAGGATGCATACGTCACTGACTATGACCGAAGAAGTCCACTATGTGTGGTCAACATTGGTACTCATAACACGAGTCACAAATGGTCAGAGTGAGAGACAATTTTTTGGGAACCCTATGTATCAACTAGAAAGGACAAAGAACTTCAATACGTAGTAGCACGGTGTGGCTAATATGCACACCGAACAACCAAACAAGGCATATGTCACTGATCATGACCAGAGAATTTCAATATGGGTGGTGAACGTTGACCAATCATAACACGAGTCACAAACGGTCAGGAGAGGAAACAATGCTATGGGGATATCAGTTCTCAACTAGCAAGTAGAAAGACCTTCAGTCAGTAGTAGCACAGTGTGGCAACCATGCACAATGACCGACCAAAGTAGGCATACGTACTGCCTTTGACCAAAGAAATCCGCTGTGTGTGGTCAACGTTGACAACTCATAATAGGAGTCACAAATGGTCATAGGGGACACAATGGTTTGGGAACACCAGGTGTCAACTAGCAAGCACAAGGACCTTCAATAAGTTGTGGCACGGTGTGGATACCATGCACGATGACCAACCAAAGTAGGCATATGTCACTGACCATGACCAAATAATGTCACTAAGTGTGGTATTCTTTGAAAACTCATGATACGAGTCACAAATGGTCAGGGTGGAAGATAATGGTTTGTGAATACTAGTTATCGACTAGCAAGTACAACTACCTTCAATATGTAGTGGCACAGTGTGGCTACAATGCACAGTGACCAACCAAAGTATGAATATGTCACTGACCATGACCAACAAATTTCACTTCATGTGGTCAACGTTGACAACTCATAATAGGAGTCACAAATGGTCAGGGTGGAAGATAATGGTTTGTGAATACTAGTTATCGACTAGCAAGTACAACTACCTTCAATATGTAGTGGCACAGTGTGGCTACAATGCACAGTGACCAACCAAAGTATGAATATGTCACTGACCATGACCAACAAATTTCACTTCATGTGGTCAACGTTGACAACTCACAACACGAGTCACTGATAGTCAGAGGGGTGGGGGACAATGGTTTTGGAACACTAGCTATCAACTAAGAAGCACAAAGACCTTAAATACGTAGTGACATGGCGTGGTAACCACGTACAGTGACAATCTAAACTAGGCATATGTCACTAACCATGACCAAATAATTTCAATATGGGTGGTCAACGTTCACAACCCATAACATGAGTCACAAATGGTCAGATGGGAAAACAATGGGTTGGGAACACTAGTTATCAACTAGCAAGTACAAAGACCTTCAGCAAGGTTTGGCACGGTATGGCTAGCGTGCATAGTGACCAACCAAAGGATGCATACGTCACTGACTATGACCGAACAAGTCCACTATGTGTGGTCAACATTGCAAAACTCATAACACGAGTCACAAATGGTCAGAGGGAGAGACAATTGTTTGGGAACCTTATGTATCGACTAGAAAGGACAAAGAACTTCAATACGTAGTGGCACAGTGTTGCTAATATGCACACCAAACAACCAAACTAGGCATACGTCACTGAACAAGACCAAAGAATTTCAATATGGGTGGTCAACATTGACCAACCATAACACGAGTCACAAACGGTCAAGGGAGGAAACAATGCTATGGGGATATCAGTTCTCAACTAGCAAGTACAACGAACTTCAGTCAGTAGTAGCACAGTGTGGCTACCATGCACAATGACCGACCAAAGTAGGTATATGTACTGCCTTTGACCAAAGAAATCCGTTGTGTGTGGTCAACGTTGCCAACTCATAATAGGAGTCACAGATGGTCAGAGGGGGAGACAATGGTTAGGGAACACCAGGTATCATCTAGCAAGCACAAGGACCTTCAATAAACTGTGGCACGGTGTGGATACCATCCACGATGACCAGCCAAAGTAGGCATATGTCACTGACCATGACCAAATAATGTCACTAGGTGTGGTAAACTTTGACAACTCATGACACGAGTCACAAATGGTCAGGGTGGAAGATAATGGTTTGTGAATACTAGTTATTGACTAGCAAGTACAACTACCTTCAATATGTAGTGGCACAGTGTGGCTACAATGCACAGTGACCAACCAAAGTATGCATATGTCACTGACCATGACCAAACATTTCACTTCATGTGGTCAACGTTGACAACTCACAACACGAGTCACGGATAGTCAGAGGGGGAGAACAATGGTTTGGGAACACTAGCTATCAACTAGGAAGCACAAATACCTTCAATACGTAGTGACACGGCGTGGTAACCACGTACAGTGACAAACCAAAGTAGGCATATGTCACTAACCATGCCCAAAGAATTTCTATATGGTTGGTCAGCGTTCACAACCCATAACCTGATTCATAAATGGTCAAAGGGGAAAACAATGGGTTGGGAACACTAGTTATCAACTAGCAAGTACAAAGACCTTTAACAAGCTGTGGCATGGTATGGCTAGCGTGCACAGTGACCAACCAAAGGATGCATACGTCACTGAATATGACCGAAGAAGTCCACTATGTGTGGTCAACATTGACAACTCGTAACACGAGTCACAAATGGTCAGAGGGAGAGGTAATTGTTTTTGAAGCCTATGTATCGACTAGAAAGGACAAAGAACTTCAAGATGTAGTGGCACGATGTGGCTAATATGCACACCGAACAACCAAACTCGGCATATGTCACTGACCATGACCAGAGAATGTCAATATGGGTGGTCAACGTTGACCAATCATAACACGAGTCACAAATGGTCAGGGGAGGAAACAATGCTATGGGAATATCCGTTCTCAACTAGCAAGTACAACGACCTTCAGTCAGTAGTAGCACAGTGTGGCTACCATGCACAATGACCAACCAAAGTAGGCATATGTACTGCCTTTGACCAAAATAATCCGCTGTGTGTGGTCAACGCTGACAGCTCATAATAGGATTCACAAATGGTCAGAGGGGGAGACAAAGGTTTGGGAACACCAGGTATCAACTAGCAAGCACAAGGACATTCAATAAGTGGCACAGTGTGAATACCATGCACGATGACCAACCAAAGTAGGCATCTGTCACTGACCATGACCAAATAATGTCACTAAGTGTGGTACACTTTGACAACTCAATACACGAGTCACAAATGGTCGGGGTGGAAGATAGTGGTTTGTGAATACTAGTTATGGACTAGCAAGTACAAGTACCTTCAATATATAGTGGCAAAGTGTAGCTACAATGCACAGTGACCAACCAAAGTATGCATATGTCACTGACCATGACCAACAAATTTCACTTCATGTGGTCAACGTTGACAACTCACAACACGAGTCACTGATAGTCAGAGGGGGGGAACAATGGTTTGGGAACACAAGCTATCAACTAGGAAGCACAAAGACCTTGAATACGTAGTGACACAGCGTGGTAACCACGTACAGTGACAAACCAAACTAGCATATGTCATTAACCATGACCAAAGAATATCAACATGGGTGGTCAACGTTGAAAACGCATAACACGAGTCACAAATGGTCAGAGGGGGAAATAATGGGTTGGGTACAATAGTTATCAACTCGCAAGTACAAAGACCTTCAACAAGCTGTGGCACGGTATGGCTAGCGTGCACAGTGACCAACAAAAGAATGCGTACGTCACTGACTATGACCGAAGAAGTCCACTATGTGTGGTCAACATTGACAACTCATAACACGAGTCACAAATGGTCAGAGGGAGAGACAATTGTTTGCGAGCCCTATGTATCAACTAGAAAGGCCAAAGAAATTCAAGAAGTAGTGGCACAGTGTGCCTAATATGCACACCGAACAACCAAACTAGGCATATGTCACTGACCATAACCAGAGAATTTCAATATGGGTGGTCAACGTTGACCAACCATAACAAAAGTCACAAACGGTCAGGGGAGGAAACAATGCTATGGGAATATCCGTTCTCAGCTAGCAAGTATAACGACCTTCAGTTAGTAGTAGCATAGTGTGGCTACCATCCACAATGACCAACCAAAGTAGGCATATGTACTGCCTTTGAACAATGAAATCCGTTGTATCTGGTCAACGTTGACAACCCATAATAGGATGGTCAGAGGAGGAGACAATGGATTGGGAACACCAGGTATCAACTAGCAAGCACAAGGACCTTCAATAAGTTGTGGCACGGTGTGGGTACCATGCACGATGACCAACCAAAGTAGGCATATGTCACTGACCATGACCAAATAATGTCACTAAGTGTGGTACACTTTGACAACTCATAACACGAGTCACAAATGGTCAGGGAAGAAGATAATGATTTGTGAATACTAATTATCCACTACAAAGTACAACTACCTTCAATATGTAGTGGCACAATGTGGCTACAATGCACAGTGACCAACCAAAGTATGCATATGTCACTGACCATGACCACCAAATTTCACTTCATGTGGTCAACGTTGACGAACTCACAACACGAGTCACTAATAGGCAGAGGGGTGGGGATAACGGTTTGGGAACACTAGCTATCAACTAGGAAGCACAAAGACCTTCAAAACGTAGTAACACGGCGTGGTAACCAGGTACAGTGACAAACCAAACTAGGCATATGTCACTAGCCATGACCAAATAATTTCAATATGGGTGGTCAGCGTTCACAACCCATAACATGAGTCACAAATGGTCAGAGGGGGAAACAATGGGTTGGGAACACTAGTTATCAACAAGCAAGTACAAAGACCTTCAACAAGCTGTGGCACGGTATGGCTAGCGTGCACAGTGACCAACCAAAGGATGCATACGTCACTGAGTATGACCGAAGAAGTCCACTATGTGTGGTCAACATTGACAACTCATAACACGAGTCACAAATGGTCAGAGCGAGAGACAATTGTTTGGGAACCCTATGTATTGACTAGAAAGGACAAAGAACTTCAATACGCAGTGCCACGGTGTGGCAAATATGCACACCGAACAACCAAACAAGGCATATGTCACTGACCATGACCAGAGAATTTCAATATGGGTGGTCAATGTTGACCAACCATAACACGAGTCTCAAACGGCCAGGGGAGGAAACAATGCTATGAGGATATCAGTTCTCAACTAGCAAGTAGAACGACCTTCAGTCAGTAGTAGCACAACGTGGCTACTATGCACAATGACCGACCAAAGTAGGCATACGCACTGCCTTTGACCAAAGAAATCCGTTGTGTGTGGTCAACGTTGACAACTCATAATAGGAGTCACAAATGGTCATAGGGGACACAATGGTTTGGGAACACCAGGTATCAACTAGAAAGTACAAGAACCTTCAATAAGTTGTGGCACGGTGTGGGTACCATGCACGATGACCAACCAAAGTAGGCATATGTCACTGACCATGACCAAATAATGTCTCTAAGTGTGGTACACTTTGACAACTCATAACACGAGTCACAAATGGTCAGGGTGGAAGATAATGATTTGTGAATTCTAGTTATCGACTACAAAGTACAACTACCTTCAATATGTAGTGGCACAGAGTGGCTACAATGCACAGTGACCAACCAAAGTATGCATATGTTACTGACCATGACCAACAAATTTCACTTCATGTGGTCAACGGTGACAACTCACAACACGAGTCACTGATAGGCAGAGGGGTGGGGATAATGGTTTGGGAACACTGGCTATCAACTAGGAAGCACAAAGACCTTCAATACGTAGTAACACGGCATGGTAACCACATACAGTGACAAACCAAACTAGGCATATGTCACTAGCCATGACCAAATAATTTCAATATGGGTGGTCAGCGTTCACAACCCATAACATGAGTCACAAATGGTCAGAGGGGGAAACAATGGGTTGGGAACACTAGTTATCAACTAGCAAGTACAAAGACCTTCAACAAGTTGTGGCACGGTATGGCTAGCGTGCACAGTGACCAACCAAAGGATGCATACGTCACTGAGTATGACCGAAGAAGTCCACTATGTGTGGTCAACATTGACAACTCATAACACGAGTCACAAATGGTCAGAGGGAGAGACAATTGTTTGGGAACCCTATGTATNAGTACAAAGACCTTCAACAAGCTGTGGCACGGTATGGCTAGCGTGCACAGTGACCAACCAAAGGATGCATACGTCACTGACTATGACCGAAGAAGTCCACTATGTGTGGTCAACATTGACAACTCATAACACGAGTCACAAATGGTCAGAGCGATGGACATTTGTTTGGGAATCCTATGTATTGACTAGAAAGGACAAAGAACTTCAATACGCAGTGGCACGGTGTGGCTAATATGCACACCGAACAACCAAACTAGGCATATGTCACTGACCATGACCAGAGAATTTCAATATGGGTGGTCAATGTTGACCAACCATAACACGAGTCACAAACGGTCAGGGGAGGAAACAATGCTATGGGGATATCAGTTCTCAACTAGCAAGTAGAACGACCTTCAGTCAGTAGTAGCACAACGTGGCTACTATGCACAATGACTAGGCATACGCACTGCCTTTGACCAAAGAAATCTGCTGTGTGTGGTCAACGTTGACAACTCATAATAGGAGTCACAAATGGTCATAGGGGACACAATGGTTTGGGAACACCAGGTATCAACTAGCAAGCACAAGAACCTTCAATAAGTTGTGGCACGGTGTGGATACCATGCAGGATGACCAACCAAAGTAGGCATATGTCACTGACCATGACCAAATAATGTCACGAAGTGTGGTAAACTTTGACAACTCACAACACGAGTCAAAAATAGTCAGGGTGGAAGATAATGGTTTGTGATTCCTAGTTATTGACTAGCAAGTACAAATACCTTCAATATGTACTGGCAAAGTGTGGCTACAATGCACAGTGACCAACCAATGTATGCATATGTCACTGACCATGACCAACAAATTTCACTCCATGTGGTCAACACTGACAACTCACAACACGAGTCACTGATAGTCAGAGGGGAGGAACAATGGTTTGGGAACACTAGCTATCAACTAGGAGGCACAAAGACCTTAAATACGTAGTGACGCAGCGTGGTAACCACGTACAGTGACAAACCAAACTAGGCATTTGTCACTTACCATGACCAAAGAATTTCAAAATGGGTGGTCAACGTTGAAAACGCATAACACGAGTCAAAAATGGTCAGAGGGGGGAAACAATGGGTTGGGAACACTAGTTATCAACTAGCAAGTACAAAGACCTTCAACGAGATGTGGCACGGTATGGCTAGCGTGCATAGTGACCAACTAAAGGATGCATACGTCACTGAATATGACCGAAGAAGTCCACTATGTGTGGTCAACATTGACAACTCGTAACACGAGTCACAAATGGTCACAGGGAGAGACAATTGTTTGTGAACCCTATGTATCGACTAGAAAGGACAAAGAACTTGAAGACGTAGTGGCACGGTGTGGCTAATATGCACACCGAACAACCAAACTAGGCATATGTCACTGACCATGACCAGAGAATTTCAATATGGGTGGTCAACGTTGATCAACCATAACACGAGTCACAAACGGCCAGAGGAGGAAACAATACTATGGGAATATCAGTTCTCAACAAGCAAGTACAACAACCTTCAGTCAGTAGTAGCACAGTGTGGCTACCATGCACAATGACCGACCAAAGAAGGTATATGTATTGCCTTTGACCAAAGAAATCCGCCGTGTGTGGTCAACGTTGACAACTCATAATAGGAGTCACAAATGGTCAGAGGGGGAGAATGGTTTGGGAACACCAGGTATCAACTAGCAAGCACAAGGACCTTCAATACGTTGTGGCACGGTGTGGATACCATGCACGATGACCAACCAAAGTAGGCATATGTCACCGACCATGACCAAATAATGTCACTAAGTGTGGTAAATTTTGACAACTCATAACACGAGTCACAAATGGTCAGGGTTGAGGATAATGGTTTGTGAATACTAGTTATCGACTAGCAAGTACAAATACATTCAATATGTAGTGGCACAGTGTGGCTACAATGCACAGTGACCAACCAAAGTATGCATATGTCACTGACCATGACCAACAAATTTCACTTCATGTGGTCAACGTTGACAACTCACAACACGAGTCATTGATAGTCAGAGGGGGGGGGGGAACAATGGTTTGGGAAAACTAGCTGTCAACTAGGAAGCACAAAGACCTTCAATACATAGTGACACAGCGTGGTAACCACGTATAGTGACAAACCAAACTAGGCATATGTCACTAACCATGACTAAAGAATTTCAACATGGGTGGTCGACGTTGAAAACGCATAACACGAGTCACAAATGGTCAAAGGGGGGAAACAATGGGTTGGGAACATTAGTTGTCAACTAGAAAGTATAAAGATCTTCAACAAGCTGTGGCACGGTATGGCTAGTGTGCACAGTGACCAACCAAAAGATGCATATGTAACTGACTATGACCGAAGAAGTCCACTATGTGTGGTCAACATTGACAACTCACAACACGAGTCACAAATGGTCAGAGGGAGACACAATTGTTTGCGAACCCTATGTATTGACTAGAAAGGACAAAGAACTTCAATACGTAGTGGCACGGTGTGGCTCATATACACACCGAACAACCAAACTAGGCATATGTCACTGACCATGTCCAGAGAATTTCAATATGGGTGGTCAACGTTGACGAACCATAAAAAGAGTCACAAACGGTCAGGGGAGGAAACAATGCTATGGGAATATCAGTTCTCAACTAGAAAGTACAACGACCTTCAGTCAGTAGTAGCACAGTGTGGCTACCATGCACAATGACCGACCAAAGTAGGCATATGTTCTGCCTTTGACCAAAGAAATCCGCTGTGTGTGGTCAACGTTGACAACTCATAATAGGATTCACAAATGGTCAGAGGGGGAGACAATGGTTTGGGAACACCAGGTATCAGCTAGCAAGAACAAGGACCTTCAATAAGTTGTGGCACGGTGTGGATACCATGCACGATGACCAACCAAAGTAGGCATATGTCACTGACCATGACCAAATTATGTCTCTAAGTGTGGTACACTTTGACAACTCATAACACGAGTCACAAATGGTCAGGGTGGAAGATAATGGTTTGTGAATACTAGTTATCGACTAGCAAGTACAAATACCTTCAAGATGTAGTGGCACAGTGTGGCTACAATGTACAGTGACCAACCAAAGTATGCATATGTCACTGACCATGACCAATAAATGTCACTTCATGTGGTCAATGTTGACAACTCACAACACGAGTCATTGATAGTCAGAGGGGGGGAACAATGGTTTGGTAAAACTAGCTATCAACTAGGAAGCACAGAGACCTTCAATACATAGTGACACAGCGTGGTAACCACGTACAGTGACAAACCAAACTAGGCATATGTCACTAACCATGAACAAAGAATTTCAATATAGGTGGTCAACGTTGAAAACGCATAACACGAGTCACAAATGGTCAGAGGGGGGAAACAATGGGTTAGAAACACTAGTTATCAACTAGAAAGTACAAAGACCTTCAACAAGCTGTGGCACGGTATGGCTAGCGTGCACAGTGACCATCCAAAGGATGGATACGTCACTGACTATGACCGAAGAAGTCCACTATGTGTGATCAAGATTGACAACTCATAACACGAGTCACAAATGGTCAGAGGGAGAGACAATTGTTTGCGAACCCTATGTATCGACTAGAAAGGACAAAGAACTTCAATACGTAGTGGCACAGTGTGGCTAATATACACACCGAACAACCAAGCTAGGCATATGTCACTGACCATGACTAGAGAATTTCAATATGGGTGGTCAACGTTGACCACCCATAACACGAATCACAAACGGTCAGGAGAGGAAACAATGCTATGGGAATATCCGTTCTCAACTAGCAAGTACAACGACCTTCAGTCAGTAGTAGCACGGTGTGTCTACCATGCACAATGACCGACCAAAGTAGGCAAATGTACTGCCTTTGACCAAAGAAATCCGCTGTGTATGGTCAACATTGACAACTCATAATACGAGTCACAAATAGTCACATGGGGAAACATTTGTTTGGGAACACCAGGTATCAACTAGCAAGCACAATGACCTTCACTACGCTGTGGCACGGTGTGGATACCATGCACGATTGCCAACCAAAGTAGGCATATCTCACTGACCATGACCAAATAATGTCACTAAGTGTGGTAAACTTTGACAGCTCATAACACGAGTCACAAATGGTCAGAGTTGAAGACAATGGTTCGTGAATAATACTTATTGAGTAGCAAGTACAAATACCTTCAATATGTAGTGGCACAGCGTGGCTACCATGCACAGTGACCAACCAAAGTATGCATATATCACTGACCATGACCAACGAGTTTCACTTCATCTGGTCAGCGTTGACAACTCACAACACGAGTCACAGATAGTCAAAGGGACGTAAAAATGGTTTGGGAACACTAGCTATAATGTAGTAAGCACAAATACCTTTAATATGCAGTGATATGGCGTGGCAACCATGTACAGTGACAAACCAAAGTAGGCATCTGTCACTAACCATGACAAAACGAGTTTCACAGTGTGTGGTCAATGTTGAAAACTCATAAGACGAGTCAGGAAGGTCAGAGGGGAAAACAATGGGTTGGCAACACTAGTTGTTAGCTAGAAAATATGAAGAACTTCAACAAGGAGTGGCACGGTTTGGCTAGCGTGCACAGTGACGAACCAAAGGACGCACACGTCACTGACTATGGCCGAAGAAATCGAGTTTGCGTGGTCAACATTGACAACTCATAACACGAGTCACAAATGGTCAGAGGGAGAGAAAATGGTTTGGGGACCCTATGCATGGACTAGAAAGGACAAACAACTTCAATACGCAGTGGCACAGTGTGGCTACTATGCACACCAAACAACCAAACTAGGCATATGTCACTGACCATGACCAAAGAATTTCAATATGGGTGGTCAGCGTTCACCATCCATAACACGAGTCACCAACGGTCAGAGGGGGAACCAATGGTCTGGAAATATCAGTTCTATTCTAGCAACTACAACGCCCTTCAATCAGTAGTAGCATGGTGTGGCTACCATGCACAATGACCGATCAAAGTAGGCATATATACTGCCCTTGACCAAACAAATGCGCTGTGTGTGGTCAACGTTGACAACTCATAATACGAGTCAAAAATAGTCAGGGGGAAACAATTGTTTGGGAACACCAGGTATCAAATAGCAATCACAATGACCTTCAATACGTTGTGGCACGGTGTGGATACCATGCACGATGACCAACCAAGGTATGCATATGTCACTGACCATGACCAAAGAATGTCACCATGTGTGGTAAACTTTGCCAGCTCATAACATGAGTGACAAATGGTCAGAGTGGAAGGTAATGGTTTCTAAATACTAGTTATCGATGAGCAAGTACAAGTACCTTCAACATGTAGTGACACCGTGTGGCTACAATGCACAGGGACCAATCAAAGTATGCATATGTCACAGACCATGACCAAAGAATTTCACTTCATGTGGTCAATGTTGACAACTCACAACTCGAGTGACAGATATTCAGAGATGCTAACAACGGTTTGGGAACACTAGATATCAAGTATAAAGCACACAGACCTACGATACGTAGTGACACGACGTGGTAACCATGTACACGGACAAACCAAAGTAGGCATATGTCACTAACCATGACCAAACGGATTTCACAGTGTGTGGTCAACATTGAAAACACATAACACGAGTCACAAATGGTTAGTGGGGGAAACCATGGGTTGAGAACACTAGTTATACACTAGCAAGTAGACAGATTTTCAACAAGTAGTGGCACGGTATGGCTACCGTGTACAGTGACCAACCAAAGGAAGCACACGTCACTGACTATGACCGAAGAAGTCCACTATGTACGGTAAACATTGACAACTCATAACACGAGTCACAAATGGTCAGAGGGAGAGACAATGGTTCGAGATCCCTATGTATTGCCTAGAAAGGACAAAGAACTTCAATACGTTGTGGCATGGAGTGGCTACTATGCACACCAAACAACCAAACTAGGAACATGTCACCGACCATGATGAAAGAATTTCAATATAAGTGGTCAACATTCACCAACCATAACACGAGTCACAAACGGTCAGATGGGGAAATAATTTTCTGTGAATATCAGTTCTCAACTAGCAAGTACAGAGACCTTCAATCAGTACAAGCACGGTGTGGCTACCATGCACAATGACCGACCAAAGTAGGCATATGTACTACCTTTGACCAAAGAAATCCGCTGTGTGTGGTCAGCATTGACAACTTAGAATAGGAGTCACAAATGGTCAGAAGGGGAGACAATGGTTTGGGAACATCAGGTATCAACTAGCAAGCACAAGGACCTTCAATTAGTTGTGACACGGTGTGGATACCATGCACGATGACCAACCAAAGTAGGCATATGTCACTGACCATGACCAAATAATGTCACTAAGTGTGGTAAACTTTGACAACTCATAACACGAGTCACAAATGGTCAGAGTGGAAGACAAGGGTTTGTGAATTATAGTCATCAAGTAGCAAGTACAATTACCTTCAATATGTAGTGGCACAGCGTGGCTACCATGCACAGTGACCAACCAAAGTATGCATATGTCACTGACCATGACCAACAAATTTCACTTCATGTGGTNAGACAATGGTTTGGGAACACCAGGTATCAACTAGCAAGCACAAGGACCTTCAATAAGTTGTGGCACGGTGTGGATACCATGCACGATGACCAACCAAAGTAGGCATATGTCACTGACCATGACCAAATAATGTCACTAAGTGTGGTAAACTTTGACAACTCATAACACGAGTCACAAATGGTCAGAGTGGAAGACAAGGGTTTGTGAATTATAGTCATCAAGTAGCAAGTACAATTACCTTCAATATGTAGTGGCACAGCGTGGCTACCATGCACAGTGACCAACCAAAGTATGCACATGTCACAGACCATGACCAATGAATTTCACTTCATGTGGTCAGCGTTGAAAACTCACAACACGAGTCACGGATAGTCAAAGGGGGGTAACATTGGTTTGGGAACACTAGCTATTGACTAGAAAGCACCAATACTTTCAATACATAGTGACACGGCGTGGTAACCATGTACAGTGACAACCCAAAGCAGGCATATGACACTAACCATGACCAAACAAATTTCACAGTGTGTGGTCAACGTTGAAAACTCATCACACGAGTCACAAATGGTCAGGGGGGGAAACAATGGGTTAGGAATACTAGTTATCATCTAGCAAGTACGGAGAACTTCAACAAGTAGTGGCACGGCGTGGCTAGCGTGCACAGCGACCAACCAAAGGATGAATACGTCACTGACTATGACCGAAGAAGTCCACTATGTGTTGTCACCATTGACAACTCATAACACGAGTCACGAATGGTCAGAGGGAGAGACACTGGTTTGGGAACCCAATGCATGGACTAGAAAGGACAAATAACTTCAATACGTAGTGGCACAGTGTCGCTAATATGCACACAAAACATTCAAACTAGGCATATGTCACTGACCATGACCAGAGAATTTAAATATGGGTGGTCAACGTTGACCAACCTTAACACGAGCCACAAACGGTCAGGGGAGGAAACAATGGTTTGGGAATATCAGTTCTCAACTAGCAAGTACAACAACCTTCAGTCGGTAGTAGCACGGTGTGGGTACCATGCACAATGACCGACCCAAGTAGGCATATGTACTACCTTTGACGAAAGCAATCCCCTGTGTCTGGTCAACGTCGACAACTCACAATACGAGTCACAAATGGTCAGAGGGGGAAACAATTGTTTGGGAACACCAAGTATCAAATAGCAAGCACAAGGAGCTACAATACGTTGTGGCACCATGTGGATACCATGCACGACGACCAACCAAGGTATGCATATGTCACTGACCATGACCAAAGAATGTCACCATGTGTGGTAAACTTTGACAACTCATAAGACGAGTCACAAATGGACAGGGTGGAAGATAATGGTTTGTGAATACTAGTTATCGACTAGCAAGTACAAATACCTTCAATATGTAGTGACACAGTGTGGCTACAATGCACAGTGACCAACCAAGGTACGCATATGTCACTGACCATGAACAAAGAATTTCACGTCACGTGGTGAATGTTGACAACTCACAACACGAGTCACAGATCTTCAGAGGGAGTAACAATGGTTTAAGAACACTAGCTATCAACAAGAAAGCACAGAGAACTTCAATACGTAGTGACACGGTGTGGTAACAATGTACAGTGACAAACAAAAGTAGGCATATGTCACTAGCAATGACCAGACGGCTTTCACAGTGTGTGGTCAACGTTGACAACTCATAACACGAGTCACAGATTGTCAGTGGAGGAAACCATGGGTTGGGAACACTAGTTATCATCTAGCGGGTAGAAAAGTTTTCAAGAAGTAGTGGCACGGTTTGGCTAGCGTGCACAGTGACCAACCAAAGGATGAATACGTCACTAAATATGACCGGAGAAATCCAATATGCGTGGTCAACATTGACAACTCATAACACGAGTCACAAATGGTCAGAGGGAGATACAATGGCTTGGGAACCCTATGCGTGGACTACAAAGGACAAAGAACTTCAATACGTAGTGGCACGGTGTGGCTACTATGCACACCAAACAACCAAACTAGGCATATGTCACCGACCACGATGAAAGAATTTCAATATGGGTGGTCAACATTCACCAACCATAACACGAGTCACAAACGGTCAGAGGGGGAAACAATGGTCTGTGAAAATAAGTTCTAACCTAGCAATTACATTGACCTTCAATCAGTATAAGCATGGTGTGGCTACCATGCACAATGACCGACCAAAGTAGGCAAATGTACTACCTTTTACGAATGAAATCCGCAGTGTGTGGTCAGCGCTTACAACTCATAATAGAAGTCAAAAATGGTTAGAGGGGGAGACAATGGTTTGGGAACACCAGGTATCAACTAGCAAGCACAAGGACCTTCAATAAGTTGTGGAATGGTGTGGATACCATGCACAATGACCAACCAAAGTAGCCATATGTCACTGACCATGACCAAATAATGTCACTAAGTGTGGTAAACTTTGACAACTCATAGCACCAGTCACAAATGGTCAGCGTGGAAGAAAATGGTTTGTGAATACTAGTCATCACGTAGCAAGTACAAATACCTTCAACATGTAGTGGCACAGCGTGGCTACCATGCACAGTGACCAACCAAAGTATGCATATGTCACTGACCATGACCAACGAATTTCACTTCATGTGGTCAGCGTTGAAAACTCACAACACGAGTCACAGATAGTGAAAGGGGGTAACATAGGTTTGGGAACACTAGCTATTGACTAGAAAGCACAAA
>SZWC01000420.1:278178-312441 GCA_023375785.1 Penium margaritaceum
AGGCGCAACTAGGGCGCAACTAGGGCGCAACTAGGGCGCAACGAGGGTACAACTAGTCTGCAAGTTGGGCGCAACCAGGGCGCAACTAAGGCGCAACTAGGGCGTAAGTAAGACGCAACTAAGGTTGCAACTAGGGGACAACTA
Source organism: Penium margaritaceum (assembly GCA_023375785.1). Lineage (NCBI taxonomy): Eukaryota > Viridiplantae > Streptophyta > Zygnematophyceae > Desmidiales > Peniaceae > Penium > Penium margaritaceum. The sequence continues at coordinate 278,323 of SZWC01000420.1, forward strand.
GGGCGTAGCTAGTGCTCAACTGAGGCACAACTAGGGCGCAAGTAGGCGCCTGTAGGGCGCAAGTAGGACGCAACTAGGGCGCAACTAGGGCGCAACTAGGACGCAATAGGGCCCAACTAGTGCGTAACTAGGGTGCAACTAGGGTGCAAGTAGGGCGCAACTAGGGCGCAACTAGGGCGCCCGGGAGCAACTAGGGCGCAACTAGGGGGCAACTAGAGCGCAACTAGGGCGCAACTAGGACGCAACTAGGGCACAACTTGGGCTCAACTAGGGCGCAACTAGGGCGCAACTAGGGTGCAACTAGTGCGCAACTAGGGCGCAACTAGGGCGCGACTAGTGCGCGACTAGGGCGCGACTTGGACGCAACTAGGGCGCAACTAGGGCACAACTAGGGCATAACTAGGGCGCAACTAGGGCGCAATTAGGGCGCAACTGGGGGCAACTAGGGCGCAACTAGGGCGCAGCTAGGTTGCAACTAGGGCACAACTAGGGTGCAACTATGTTGTAACTAGGGTGCAACTAGGGTGCAACTAGTGCGCAACTAGGGCGCAACTAGGGCGCGACTAGGGCGCGACTAGGGCGCGACTTGGACGCAACTAGGGCGCAACTAGGGCACAACTAGGGCATAACTAGGGCGCAACTAGGGCGCAATTAGGGCGCAACTGGGGGCAACTAGGGCGCAACTAGGGCGCAGCTAGGTTGCAACTAGGGCACAACTAGGGTGCAACTATGTTGTAACTAGGGTGCAACTAGGGTGCAACTAGTGCGCAACTAGGGCGCAACTAGGGCGCGACTAGGGCGCGACTAGGGCGCGACTTGGACGCAACTAGGGCGCAACTAGGGCACAACTAGGGCATAACTAGGGCGCAACTAGGGCGCAATTAGGGCGCAACTGGGGGCAACTAGGGCGCAACTAGGGCGCAGCTAGGTTGCAACTAGGGCACAACTAGGGTGCAACTATGTTGTAACTAGGGTGCAACTAGGGTGCAACTAGTGCGCAACTAGGGCGCAACTAGGGCGCGACTAGTGCGCGACTAGGGCGCGACTTGGACGCAACTAGGGCGCAACTAGGGCACAACTAGGGCATAACTAGGGCGCAACTAGGGCGCAATTAGGGCGCAACTGGGGGCAACTAGGGCGCAACTAGGGCGCAGCTAGGTTGCAACTAGGGCACAACTAGGGTGCAACTAGGTTGTAACTAGGGTGCAACTAGGGTGCAACTAGTGCGCAACTAGGGCGCAACTAAGGTGTAACTAGGGCGCGTCTAGGGCGCGACTAGGGTGCGACTTGGATGCAACTAGGAAACAACTAGGGCGCAACTAGAACGCAACTAGGGCGTAATTAGGGCGCAACTGGGGGCAACTAGGGCGCAACTAGGGCGCAACTAGGGCGCAACTAGGGCGCAACTAATGCGCAACTAGGGTGCAACTAGGGCGCAACTAGGGCGCAACTAGGGCGCAACTAGGGCGCAACTAGGGCGCAACTAGGGCGCAAGTAAGGCATAACTAGGGCACAAATAGGGCACAAGTAGGACGCATCTAGGGCGCAAGTGGGGTACAACTAGGGCATAGCTAGTGCCCAACGGAGGCGCAACTAGGGCGCAACTAGGGCGCAACTAAGACGCAACTAGGGTGCAAGTAGGCTGCAACTAGGGCGCAAGTAGGGTGCAAGTAGGGTGCAACTAGGACACAACGAAGGCGCAACAAGGGCGCAACTAGGCCGCAACTAGGGCGTAACTAGAGCGTCACACTTTGGTACTAGAGCATCCCACTTTGGCACTAGAGTGTCACACTTTGGCACTAAAGCATCACACTTTGGCACTAGAGCTTCAATCTTTGGCATTAGAGCGTCAGACTTTGGCACTACATCGTCACACTCTGGCAGTAGATCATCACACTTTGGCACTAGAGCATCACACTTTGGCACTAGAGCTCCACACTTTGTCACTAGAGCGTCACACTTTGGCACTACAGTGTCACACTTTGGCACTAGAGCATCACACTTTGGCACTAGAGCATCACACTTTGGCACTAGAGCTCCACACTTTGTCACTAGAGCGTCACACTTTGGCACTACAGTGTCACACTTTGGCACTAGAGCATCACACTTTGGCACTAGAGCTCCACACTTTGTCACTAGAGCGTCACACTTTGGCACTACAGTGTCACACTTTGGCACTAGAGCATCACACTTTGGCACTAGAGCTCCACACTTTGGCACTAGAGCATCACACTTTGGCACTAGAGCTCCACACTTTGTCACTAGAGCGTCACACTTTGGCACTACAGTGTCACACTTTGGCACTAGAGCATCACACTTTGGCACTAGAGCTCCAAACGTTGGCATTAGAGCATCACACATTAGCACTAGAGCATCACACTTTGGCACTAGAGCGTCACACGTTTGGCACTAGAGCATCACACTTTGGTACTAAACCTTCACACTTTGGCACTAGAACGTAACACTTTGGCACTATATTGTCACACTTTGGCACTAGAACGTCACACGTTGGCACTAGAGCTTCATATTTTGGTACTAGAGCATCACACGTTTGCACTAAAGCGTCCCCCTTTGGCACTAGAGCGTCACACGTTGGCAGTAGAGCGACACATTTTGGCACTTGAGCGTCAGACTTTGGCAATAGAGCTATAAACTTTGGCAATAGAGCGTCATACTTTGGCACTAGAGCTGCACACTTTCGCACCAGAGCATTACACTTTGGCACTAGAGATTCACACTTTGGCACTAGAGCGTCACACTTTGGAACTAGAGCGTCATACTTTAGCTCTACAGCGTCAAACATTGGCACTAGAGCATCACACGTTGGCACTGGAGTTTTGAACTTTGGCACTAGAGCGTCACACTTTAGCACTAGAGCGTCACACTTTGACACAAGAGCTTCACACTTTGGCACTAGAGCTTCACACTTTGGCACTAGAGCGTCACAGTTTGGCAATAGAGACTCACACTTTGGCACTAGAGCGTCACACTTGGGCACTAGAGTGTCACCCTTTGGGACAAGAGCGTCACACTTTGGGACTAGAGCGTCACACTTTGGCACTAGAGCGTGATACTTTAACACCAGAGCGTCACACTGTGGCACTAGAGCGTCACACTTTGGCAATAGAGCATCACACTTTGGCACTGGCGCTTCACACTTTGGCACTAGAGCGTCACATTGTGGCACTAGACCTTTACACTGTGGTACTAGAGCGTCACACTTTGGCACATGAGCGTCACACTTTGGCACTAGAGCCTCAATTTTGGCACTAGAGTTTCAAACTTTGGCACTAGAGCGTCCCACTTTGGCACTAGAGCGTCACACTCTTGCAATAGAGTGTCGCACTTTGGAACTAGAGCATCACACTTTGGCACTAGAGCGTCACACTTTGGTACTAGAGAGTCACACTTTGGCACTAAAGCATCACACTTTGGCATTAGAGATTCACACTTTGGCACAAGAGCGTCACACTTTAGCACTAGAATGTAACAATTTGGCACTAGAGCGTCACACTTTGGCACTATAATTTCAAACTTTGGCACTTGAGTGTCAGACTTTGGCACTACAACGTCACACTTTGGAACTAGAGCGTCACACTTTGGCACTAGAGCATCACTTTCTTGCACTATAGTTTCAAACTTTGGCACTAGAGCCTCACACGTCAGCACTACAGCATCACACTTTGGCACTAGGGCGTAGCACTTTGGCACTAGAGAGTCACACCTTGGCACTATAGCATCACACTTTGGCACTGGAGCTTCACACCTTGGCACTAGAGTGTCACACTTTGGCACTAGAGCTCCACATTTTGGCACTAATGCGTCACACATTGACACTAGAGCGTCACCCTTTGGCACTAGAGCGTCACAATTTGGCACTAGAGCTTCACACATTGGCACTAGAGCGTCACTCCTTGGAAGAAGGGCATCACACTTTGGCACTAGAGTGTCACACTTTGGCACTAGAGCGGCACACTTTGGCACTAGAGTATCAAATTTTGGTACTAGAGCGTCATTGTGCTACTAGAGCGTCACAGTTTGGCAATAGAGTGTTGCACTTTGGAACTAGAGCGTCACACTTTGGCACTAGAGCGTCACACTTTGGTACTAGAGCGTCACACTTTGGCACTAGAGCATCACACTTTGGCACTAGAGATTAACACTTTGGCACTCGAGCGTAACACTTTGGCGCTAGAGTGTATCACTCTGGCACTAGAGCGTCACACACTTTGGCACTAGAGCTTCAAACTCTGGCACGAGAGCGTCAGACTTTGGCATTACAGCGTCAAACTTTGGCACTAGAGCGTCGCACTTTGGCACTAGAGCTCCAACCATTGGAATCAGAGCATCACAATTTGGCACTAGAGTGTCACACTTTGGCACTAGAGCGTCACACTTTGGCACTAGAGCGGCACACTTTGGCACTAGAGTGTCACACTTGGGCACTAGAGCTTCACACTCTGGCACGAGAGCGTCAGACTTTGGCATTACAGCGTCACACTTTGGCATTACAGCGTCACACTTTGGCATTACAGCGTCACACTTTGGCATTACAGCGTCACACTTTGGCATTACAGCGTCACACTTTGGCATTACAGCGTCACACTTTGGCATTACAGCGTCACACTTTGGCATTACAGCGTCACACTTTGGCATTACAGCGTCACACTTTGGCATTACAGCGTCACACTTTGGCATTACAGCGTCACACTTTGGCATTACAGCGTCACACTTTGGCATTACAGCGTCACACTTTGGCATTACAGCGTCAAACTTTGGCACTAGAGCGTCGCACTTTGGCACTAGAGCTCCAACCATTGGAATCAGAGCATCACAATTTGGCACTAGAGTGTCACACTTTGGCACTAGAGCGTCACACTTTGGCACTAGAGCCTAACACTTTGGCACTAGAGCGTCACACTTTGGCACTCGAGCGTCACACGTTGGCACTAGAGCGTCACACTTTCGCACTAGAGTGTCACACTTGGGCACTAGAGCTTCACATTTTGGCACCAGAGCGTCACACTTTGGCACAGGAGAGTCACACTTTGGCAATAGAGCGTCACACTTTCGTACTAAAGCTTCACACTTGGGCACTATAGTTTCAAACTTTGGCACTCGAGCGTCACACTTTGGCACTAGAGCATCACTCTTTCGTACTAGAGCGTCACACTTTGGCACTAGAACATCATACTTTGGCACTATAGCATCACACTTTAGCAGTAAAGCTCCATAATTTGGCACTATAGCGTCACACTTTGGTACTACAGCGTCAGACTTTGGCACTAGAGCATCAAACTCTGAAACGATATCTCCAAACGTTGGCACTAGAGCGTCACACTTTGGCACTAGCGCTTCACACTTTAGCACTCGAGCGTCACACGTTGGCACTAGAGCATCACACTTTGGCACTAGAGCATCACACTTTGGCACTAGAGCTTCACACCTTGGCACTAGAGCGTCACACTTTGGCACAAGAGGTCCACACTTTGGCATTAGAGAGTCACACTTTGACACTAGAGCGTCACACTTTGGCACTAGAGCATCACACTTTTGCACTAGAGATTCACACTTTGGCACTACAGTGTCACTCCTTGGAACTAGAGCGTCACACTTTGGCACTAGAGTGTCACACTTTGGCACTAGAGTGTCACACTTTGGCACTAGAGTTTTGAACTTGGGCACTAGAGCATCACATTCTGGCAATAGAGCATCTCACTTTTGTAATAGAGTGTCGCACTTTGGAACTAGAGCGTCACACTTTGGCACTAGAGCGTCACACGCTAGTACTAGAGCGTCACACTTTGGCACTAGAGCATCACACTTTGGCAATAGAGAAACACACTTTGGCATTAGAGCGTCACACTTAAGGACTAGAGTGTCACACTTCGGCACTAGAGCGTCACACTTTGGCACTAGAGCTTCAAACTCTGGCAATAGAGCGTCAGACTTTGGAACTACAGCGTCACACTTTGGCACTAGAGCGTCACACTTTGGCACTAGAGCTCTACACTTTGGCACTAGAGCATCACACTTTGGCACTACAGCGTCACACTTTGGCACTAGAGCTCTACACTTTGGCACTAGAGCATCACACTTTGGCACTAAAGCTCTACACTCTGGCACTAGAGCTCAACACTTTGGCACTAGAGCATCACACTTTGGCACTAGAGCTCCAAACGTTGGCATTAGAGCATCACAATTCGGCACTAGAGCATCACACTTTGGCACTAGAGCGTCACACGTTTGGCACTAGAGCGTCACACTTTGGCAATAGAGCTTCATACGTTGGTACAAGAGCGTCACACTTTGGTACTAGAGCGTCCCAGTTAGGAACTAGAGCGTCACAAGTTGGCACTAGAGCGTCACACTTCGGCATTTGAGCGTCACACTTTGGCACTAGAGCATCACACTTCGGAATTTGAGCGTCACAATTTGGCACTAGAGCGTAACACTTTGGCACTAACGCTTCACTCTTGGGTACTAGAGCTTCACACTTTGGCACAAGAGCGTCATACTTTGGTACATGAGAGTCACACCTTGGCAATAGAGCGTCACACTTTCGTACTAGAGCGTCACACTTGGACACTAGAATTCAAACTTTGGCACTAAAGCGTCACACTTTGGCACTCGAGCGACACCCTTTGGCACTAGAGCGTCACACTTTGTCACTAGAGCGTCACATTTTGCGACTAGAGCAGCACACTTTGGCACTAGAGATCCACACATTGGCACTATAGCGTTACACTTTGGTACTAGAGCGTCACACTTTGGCACTAGAGTGTCACACTTTGGAACTATAGCTCCAAACATTGGCACTAGAGCGTCACACTTTGGCACTGGAACTTCACACTTTGGCACTTGAGCGTCACACTTTTGCATTAGACCATCACACTTTGGCACTAGAGCATCACACTTTGGCACTGGAGCTTCACACCTTGGCACTAGATCGTCACACTTTGGCACTAGAGTTCCACACTTTGGCACTAGAGCGTCACACTTTGACACTAGAGCGTCACACTTTGGCACTAGAGCGTCACAATTTGACACTAGAGCTTAACACTTTGGCACTAGTGCGTCACTCCTTGGAAGTTGAGCGTCACACTTTGGCACTAGAGTGTCACACTTTGGCACTGGCGCTTCGCTCTTGGGAACTAAAGCTTCACATTTTGGCACAGGAGAGTCACACTTTGGCAATAGAGCGTCACACTTTCGTACTAGAGCGTCACACTTGGACACTATATTTCAAACTTTGGCACTAGAGCGTCACACTTTGGCACTCGAGCGTCACACTTTGGCACTAGAGCGCAACTGGGGCGCAAGTAGGACGCCAATAGGGTGTAAGTAGGGTGCAATAAGGGCGCAAGAAGGGCATAACTAGGGCGCAACTAGGGTGCAACTAAGACGCAACTAGGATGCAAGAAGGGTGCAGCTAGGGCGCAAGTAGGGTGCAAGTAGGGCGCAAGTAGGGCACAACTAAGGCGCAACAAGGGCGCAACTAGGGCGCGACTGGGCGCAACTATGGCGTAATTAGGGCACAACTAGGGCGCAACTAGGCCGCAACTAGGGCGCACCTAGGGTGCAACTAGGGCGCAACTAGGGCTCAACTAGGGCGCAACTAGAGCGCAACTAGGGTGCAACTAGGGCGCAACTAGGGCGCAATTAGGGCGCAACTGGGGACAACTTGGGCGCAACTAGGGCGCAAATAGGGTGTAACTAGGGTGCAACTGGGGCGCAACGAGGACGCAACGAGGGCGCAACTAGGGCGCAACTAGGGTGCAAGTAGGGCGCAACTAGGGCGCAACTAGGGTGCAACTAGGGCGAAACTAGGGCACAACTAGGGCGCAACTAGGGTGCAACTAGTCTGCAAGTTGGGCGCAACTAGGGCGCAACTAAGGCGCAACTAGGACGTAAGAAAGACGCAACTAAGGGTGCAACTAGGGGACAACTAGGACGTAGCTAGTGCCCAACGGAGGCGCAACTAGGGCGCAAGTAGGCGCCAGTAGGGCGCAAGTAGGGCGCAACTAGGAGGCAACCAGGGCGCAACTAGGACGCTACTAGGGCGCACCCAGTGCGTAACTAGGCTGCAACTAGGGTGCAAGTAGGGTGCAACTAGGGCGCAACTAGGGCGCCCGGGCGCAACTAGGGCACAACTAGGGGGACAACTAGGGCGCAACTAGGGCGCAACTAGGACGCAACTAGGGCACAAATAGGGTGCAACTAGGGCGCAACTAGGGCGCAACTAGGGTGCAACTAGGGCGCCCGGGCGCAACTAGGGCACAACTAGGGGGACAACTAGGGCGCAACTAGGGCGCAACTAGGACGCAACTAGGGCACAAATAGGGTGCAACTAGGGCGCAACTAGGGCGCAACTAGGGTGCAACTAGTGCGCAACTAGGGTGCAACTAGGGCGCGACTAGGGCGCGACTAGGGCGCGACTTGGGCGCAACTAGGGTGCAACTAGGGCACAACTAGGGCGCAACTAGGGCGCAACTAGGGCGCAAGTAGGGCGCAACTGGGGGCAACTAGGGCGCAACTAGGCTGCAATCAGGGCACAACTAGGGCGCAACTAGGGCGCAACTAGGGTGCAACTAGTGCGCAACTAGGGCGCAACTAGGGCGCGATTAGGGCGCGACATGGGCGCGACTTGGCCGCAACTTGGACGCAACTAGGGCGCAACTAGGACGCAACTAGGGCGCAATCAGGGCGCAACTGGGGGCAACTAGTGCGCAACTAGGACGCAACTAGGGCGCAAGTAGGACGCAACTAAGGCGCAACTAGGGCGCAACTAGGGCGCAACTAGGGCGCAAATAGGGCGCAACTAGGGCGCAACTTGGGTGCAACTAGGGCGCAACTAAGGCGCAACTAGGGCGCAACTAGGGCGCAACTAGGGCGCAAATAGGGCGCAACTAGGGCGCAACTTGGGTGCAACTAGGGCGCAACTAAGGCGCAACTAGGGCGTAAATAGGGCACAAGTAGGACGCATCTAGGGCACAAGTAGGGTACAACTAGGGCGTAGCTAGTGCCCAACTAAGGCGCAACTAGGGTGCAACTAAGGCGCAACTAGGGTGCAAGTAGGGCGCAACTAGGGCGCAAGTAGGGCGCAAGTAGGGTGCAACTAGGGCACAACTAAGGCGCAACAAGGGCGCAACTAGGGCGCAACTAGGGTGCAAATAGGGCTCAACTAGGGCGCAACTAGGGCGCAACTAGGGCGCAACTAGGGCGCAACTAGGGCGCAACTAGAGCGCACCTAGGGTGCAACTAGGGTGCATCTAGGATGCAACTAGGGCGCAACTAGAGCGCAGCTAGGGCGCAACTAGGGTACAACAAGGGTGCAACGAGGACACAACAAGGGCGCAACTAGGGCGCAACTAGGGCACAACTAGGGTACAACTAGGGCGCAACTAGGGCACAACTTGGGCACAACTAGGAGGCAACTAGGTCGCAACTAGGGCTTAACTAGGGCGCAACTAGGGCGCAAGTAGGACGCAACTAGGGCGCAACTGGGGCGCAACCAGGACGCAACTAGGGCGCAACTAGGGCACAACTAGGGCATAATTAGGGCGCAACTCGGGTGCAACTAGCGTGCAAGTTGGGCACAACTAAGGTGCAACTAAGGAGCAACTAGCGCGTAAGTAGGGCACAAGCAGGACGCAACTAGGGGGCAACTAGGGCACAACTAGGGCGTAGATAGTGCCCAACTAAGGCACAACTAGGGCGCAAGAAGGGTGCCAGTAGGGCGCAAGTAGGGTGCAATCAGGGCGAATATGGTGCAACTAGAGCGCAACTAGGGCGTAACTATGGCGCAACTAGGGCGTGACTAGGGCGCGACTAGGGCGGGACTAGGGCGCAACTAGGGCACAACTAGGGTGCAACTAGGGCGCAACTAGGGCGTAACTAGGGCGCAACTAGGGTGCAACTAGGGCGCAACTCGGGCGCAGCTAGGGCGTAGCTAGGGCGCAACTAGGGCGCAACTCGGGCGCAGCTAGGGCGCAGCTAGGGCGCAACTAGGGCGCAACTCGGGCGCAGCTAGGGCGCAGCTAGGGCGCAACTAGGGCGCAACTCGGGCGCAACTAGGGCGTAACTAGGGCGCGACTAGGGCGGGACTAGGGCGCAACTAGGGCACAACTAGGGTGCAACTAGGGCGCAACTAGGGCGTAACTAGGGCGCAACTAGGGTGCAACTAGGGCGCAACTCGGGCGCAGCTAGGGCGTAGCTAGGGCGCAACTAGGGCGCAACTAGGGCGCAAAAAGGGTGCAACTAGGGCGCAAGTAGGGCGCAAGTAGGGCACAAGTAGGGTGCAACTACGGCACAAGTGGGGCACAACTAGGGCGTAATAATGGTGCAAATAGGGTGCAACTTGAGCGCAACGAGGGTGCAACGACGGTGCAACGAGGGCGCAACGAGGGCGCAACAAGGGCACAACAAGGGCGCAACTAAGGCGCAACTAGGGCGCAACTAGGGCGCAACTAGGGCGCAACTAGGGCACAACTAGGGTGCAACTAGGGCGCAACTAGGATGCAACTTGGGCATAACTAGGGTGCAACTAAGGCGCAACTAAGGCGCAACTACGGCGCAACTAAGGCGCAACTATGGTGCAAGTAGGGCACAAGTAGGACGCAGCTAGGGCGCAACTAAGGTACAACTAGGGCGTAGCTAGTGTCCAGCTGAGGCGCAACTAGGGCGAGAGTAGGGCGCAAGTAGGGCGCAAGAAGGGCACAACTAGGGCGCAACTAGGGCGCAACTAGGGCGCAACTAGGGCGCAACTAGGGCGCAAGTAGGGCGCAACTAGGGCGCAACTAGGGCACATCTAGGGTGTAATCAGGGCACAACTAGGGCACAACTAGGGCACAACTATGGCGGAACTAGGGCGCAACTAGGGCGCAACTATGGTGCAACTAGGGCGCAATTAAGGCGCAACTAGGGCGCGACTAGGGCGCGACTAGGGCACAACTATGGCGCAAGTAGGACGCAAGTAAGACGCAATTAGGGCGCAACAAGGACACAACTAGGATGTAGCTAGTGCACAACTAAGGCGCAACTAGGGCACAAGTAGGGCGCTAGTAGGGCATAAGTAGGGTGTAATAAGGACGCAAGAGGGTCCAACTATGGTGTAACTAGGGCGCAACTATGACGTGACTAGGGCGCAACTAGGGCGCAACTAGGGTGCACCTAGGGTGCAGCAAGGTCGCAACGAGGGTGCAACTAGGGCACAACTAGGGTGCAACTAGGGCGCAACTAGGGCACAACTAGGGCGCAACTAGGGTGCAAATAGTGTGCAAGTTGGGCGCAACTAGGACGCAACTAAGACGCAACTAGGGGGCAAGTAGGACGCAACTAGGGCGCAGCTCGGGGACAACTAGGGCGTAGCTAGTGCCCAACTGAGGCACAACTAGGACGCAAGTAGGCGCCAGAAAGGCGCAAGTAGGGCGCAACAAGGGCGCAACTAGGGTGCAACTAGGAAGCAACTAGGGCGCAACTTGTGCGTAACTAGGGTGCAACTAGGGTGCAATTAGGACATAACTAGGGCGCAACTTGGGCGCCGGGATGTAACAAGGGCGCAACTAGGAACTGCCTTGTAATGCCTAACAATGCCTGGAAATGCCTGATAATGCCTAGAAATGCCTGGGCATTTCTTGGCAATGCCTAGAAATTCCTGGACAATGCTTGGCAATGCCTGGACAATGCCTGGAAATGCCTGGCAATGCTTGGGCAATGCCTGGCAATGCCTGAGCAATGCCTGACAATGACTGGTAAATCCTGGCAATGCCCGAGCAATGCGTGGCAACTCTTAGGCAATGCATGGCAATGCCTATGAAATGCCTGGCAATGCCTGGCAATGCATGGGCAATGCCCGGCAATGCCTTGCAATGCCTAGGCAATGCCTGGCAATGCCTTGGCAATGCCTGGCAAAGCGTGGGCAATGCCTCGCAATGCCTAGCAATGCTTGGCAATATCTAGCAATGCCTGGGAAATGCCTGGGTAATGCCCGTGCAATGCCTAGGCAATGCCTGGAAATGCGTGGTAATGCCTGGCAATGCCTGGGCAATGCCTGGCAATGCATGGGCAATACCTGGCAATGCCTGGCAATGCCTGGCAATGCCTGGCAATGCATGTGCAATGCCTGGGCAATGCCTAGGTAATGCCTCGCAATGCCTGTGCACTACCTGGCAATGTCTGGCAATGCATGGCAAAGCCTGGCAATGCCTGGCAATGCCTGGCAATGCCTGTGCAATGCTTGTGCAATGCCTCCGCAATGCCCGGCAATGCCTCGCAATGCCTGGGCAATGCCTGGCAATGCTCGGCAAATCCTGGCAAAGCCTGGCAATGCCTGGCAATGCCTGGGCAATGCCACGCAATGCCTGGGTAATGCTTGCCAATGCCTGGCAATTCCTGGCAATACCTAACAATGCATGGCAATGCCTGGGCAATGCCTGGCAATGCCTTGCAATGCCACGAAATGCCTGGGCAATGCCTGGCAATGCCTGGCAATGCATAGGCAAGGCCTGGCAATGCCCGGTAATGCTTGGGCAATGCCTAGCAATGCCTGGGCAATGCCTGACAATGTTTGGTGATGCCTGGCAATGCCTAGGCAATGCTTGGAAATGCGTGTGAATGCCTGGACAATGCCTAGCAATGCCTGGCAATGCCTCGCAATACCTAGCAATGCCTAGGAAATGCCTGGCAATGCCTAGGCAATGCGTGTGCAATGCCAGGGCATTACCTGGCAATGCCTACAAATGCCTGGCAATGCCTTACAATGCCTGGCAATGCCTGGGCCATGCCTGTGCAATGCCTGGGCAATGTCTGGTAATGCCTGGAAATGCCTGGCAATGCTTGCCAGTGCTTGGCAATGCTTGGCAATGCCTATCAATGCATGGCAATGCCTGGACAATGTCTGGCAATGCCTGGGCAATGCCTGGAAATGCCTGGCAATATCTGGCAATGCCTGGGAAATGCCTGGCAATGCCTGTCAATGCCTGGGTAATGCCAGTGCAATGCCTGGGCAATACTTGGCAATGATTGGGCAATGCCAGGCAATGCCTGGCAATGCCGGACAATCCCTAGGCAATGCCTGGCAAAGCCTCGCAATGCCTGGCAATGCCTAACAATGCCTGGGCAATGCCTGAGAATGCCTGAAAATGCTTGGACAATGCCTCGTAATGCGTGGGCAATGCTTGGAAATGACTGGCAATGTCTGGGAATGCCTGGAAAATGCTTGGCAATGCCTAGGCAATGCGTAGCAATGCCTGGCAATACCTGGCAATGCCTAGGCAATGCCTAGCAATGCCTGGGTAATGCCTGGCAATGCATAGCAATGCCTGGCTATGTCTGGGTAATGCCTGGCAATGCCTGGACAATGTCTGGCAATGCCTGATAATACATGGTACTGCCTGACAATGCCTGGCAATGCCTGGGCGATGCCTAGCAATGCTTGCCAATGCCTGAGCAATGATTGGCAATGCCTGGCAATGTCTGGGAATGCCTGGGCAATGCCTGGGCAATGCCTGGGCAATGCTTGGAAATGCATGGCAATCCCTGACAATTCTTGGCAATGCCTGGCAATCCCCCTGTAATGCCTGGCAATGCTTGGTAATGCTTGGGCAATGTCTGGCAATGCGAGGGCAATCTCTGGCAATGCCTGGAAATGCCTAGGCAATTCCTAGGAATGCCTGGCAATGCTTAGGCAATGTTGGCAGTGCCTGGGCAATGCCTGGCAATGTCTGCAAATGCCTGGTTAATCCTTGACAATGCCAGGCAATGCCTAGGCAATGCCTGGCAATGCATGGCAATGCCAGGCAATGCCTGGGCAATGCCTGGAAATGCCTAGGTAATGCCTAGCAATTCCTGGAAATGCCTGGCAATACCTGGCAATGCCTGGGCAATGCCTGGCAATGCCTAGACAATGCATGTGCAATTCCTAGGTAATGCGTGGCAATGCGTAACAATGCCTGGAAAAGCCTGAAAATGCCTGGCAATGCCAGGGTAATGCATGGCAATGTCTGGTAATGCCTGGGAAATGCCTAGCAATGCCCCGTAATGCTTGGCAAGGCCTGGACAATGCATATCAATGCCTGTTAATGCCTACGGAAAGCTTGGCAATGCCCGACTTTGCCTTGCAGTGCCTGTACAATGCCTGGAAATGCCTAGGAATGCCTGGGCAATGCCTGACAATGCCTGGGAATGTCTGTGCAATGCCTGACAATGCCTGGGTAATGTCTGGCAATGCCTGGCAATGCCTGGCAATGCCTGGTAATGCCTGGCAATGCCTGGCAATGCCTCAGCAATGCCTGGGCAATGCCTGTGCAATGCCTGGGAAATGCCTGGAAATGCCTAGGCAATGCTTGGCAATGCCTGGCAATGCCTGACAATGTATGCTAATGCCTGGGCAATGCCTGGCAATGCCTGGGATATGCCTGGCAATGCCTGGCAATGCCTGGGCAATGCCTGGCAATGCCGGGCAATGCCTGGCAACGCTTGGCAATGTCTTGGCAATGCCTGGGCAATGCCTGGAAATGTGTGGGCAATGCCTGATACTGTCTCGCAATGATTTGAAATGCCTAGGCAATGCCTGGCAATGCTTGGTAATGCCTGGCAGTGCCTGGGCAATGCCTGTTAATGCCTGGGCAATGTCAGGCAATGCCTCGGTAATGCTTGCCAATGCCTGGTAATGCCTAACAATGCCTGGCAATGCCTGTGCAATGCTTGGTAATGCCTGGACAAAGCCTGGAAATGCTTGGGTAATGCCTCGGCAATGCATGGCAATGCCTCGCAATGCCTGGCAATGCATGGAAATGCCTGGCAATGCCTCGCAATGCCTGGCAATGCCTAGGTTATACCTGGTAAGGCCTGTCAATGCCTGGCAATGCCTGGGAAATGCCTATAAAATGCCCGAGAAATGCCTGGCAATGCCTCACAATGCATGGCAATGCCTCGCAATGCCTGGGCAGTGCCTGGCAATGCATGGAAATGCTTGGCAATGCCTGGGCAATGCCTAGCAATGCCTGGCAATGGCTTGGTAATGCTTGGCAATGCTTGGCAATGCTTGGGAATGCCTGGGAAATGCTTGGCAATTCGTGAGAATGCTTGGGCAATGCCTGGGCAAAGCCTAGCAATGCATGGGCAATGCCTGGCAATGCCTGGAAATGCCTAGTAATGCTTTGCAATGTCTTGGGAATGCCTGGGCAATGCCTATCAATGCCTGGGCAAGGCCTGGTAATGCCTAACAATTCTTGGTAATGCCAGGGCAATGCCTGGCAATCAACTGCCTGTCACAAATCACTTCCCTGTCGCAAATCAACTCCCTGTCGCAAATCAACTGTCTGTCATAAATCAACTCCTTGTCACAAATCAGCTACTTGTCGCAAACCAGCTCCCTGTCGCGAATCAACTCCCTGTCACAAATCAACTGCGTGTTGCAAGTCAACTCCCTGTCCCAAATCAAATCCCTATGGCAAAGCAACTGCCTGTCGCAAGTAAACTCCCTATCACAAATCAACTCCATGTTGCAAATGAACTGCGCGTCGCAAATCAACTCTCTGTCGCAAATCAACTCCATGCTGCAAATGAACTCCCTGTCGCACATCAACTCCATATCGTAAATCATCTGCCTGTCGCTAATCAACTATCTGTCGCAAATCTACTGCATGTCTCAAATCAACTGCTTGTTGCAAATCAATTGCATGTTGCAAATCAATTGCCTGTCACAAATCAACTCCTAGTCGCAATCAACTCCCTGTCGCGCATCAATTGCTTGTAGCAAATCAACTCCCTCTCACAAATCAACTCCCTGTCCCAAAACAACTCCATGTTGCAAATCAACTACCTGTCGCAAATCAACTTGCCTATCGCAAATCAACTCCATGTCGTAGATCAACTGCCTGTCGCAAATCAACTCCATATGCAAATCAACCGCTTGTCGCAAATCAACAGCCTGTCGCAAATCAACTACCTGTCACAAATCAACAGCCCGTTGTAAATCAACTGCCTCTTGCAAATCAACTCCCTCTCGCGAATCAACTCCCTGTAGCAAATCAACTACCTGTAGCAAATCAACTCCTTACCGCAAATCAACTCCCTATCCCAACTCAACTACCTGTCGCAATTCAACTGCCAATTGCAAATCAACTCCCTGTCGCAAATGAACTCCCTGCCCCAAATGAACTGCCTGTCGCAAATCAACTCCATGTCACAAATCAACACCCTGGTGCAAATCAACTCCTTGTCGCATATCAACTCCCTCTCGTAAATCAACTGCCTGCCGCAAATCAACCGCCTGTCGCAAATCAACTCCTTCTCGCAAATCAACTCCCTGTCGCAAATCAATTGCCTGTCACAAATCCACTGCCTGTTGCAAATCAGCTCCTATCGCAAATGAACTCCCTGTCGCAAATCAACTGCCTGTCGCAAATCAACTCTTGTCACAAATGAACTCCATTTTGCAAATCAACTCCCTGTCGCAAATCAACTCCCTGTCGCAAATCAACTGCCTGTTGCTTATAAATCAATTCCCTGTCGCAAATCAACTCCCAGTCGTAAATCAACTGCCTGTCGTAAATCAACTCCATGTCGCAAATCAACTCCCTGCCGTAAATAAACTCCCTGTCGCAAATCAACTGCCTGTCACAAATCAATTCCATGTCGCAAATCAACTCCATGCCGCAAATCAACTGCGTGTCACAGATCAACTCTCTGTCACAAATCAACTGCCTGTCGCAAATCACTTCCCCGTCGCAAATCAACTCCCTGTTGCTAATCAACTGCCTGTTGTAAATCAACTCCTTGTCGCAAATCAACTGCCTGTCGCAAATCAACTCTCTGTCCCAAATCAAATGCCTGTCACAAATCACTTCCCCGACGCAAACCAACTCCCTCTTGCAAATCAACAGCTTATCATAAATCAACTCCTTCATCAACTGCCTGTCGCAAATCAACTCCATGTCACAAACCAAGGGCTTGTCGCAAACCAACTCCTCATCGTAAATCAACTCCCTGTCACAAATCAACAGACTGTCGCAAATCAACTCCCTGTCGCAAAACAACTTCATGCCGCAAATCAAATGGGTTTCGCAAATCAACTCTATATCGCAAATCAACTAGAGTGCGACGCTCTAGTGCCAAAGTGTGACACTCTAGTGCCAAAGTATGATGCGCTAGTGCCAACGTGTGATGATCTAGTGCCAAAGCGTGACACTCTAGTGGCAACATTTTGAGCTCCACTTCCAAAGTGTGATGCTCTACTACCAACGTGTGACGTTGTAGTGCCAAAGTGTGACGCTATAGTGCCAAAGTGTGGAGCTCTAGTGCCAAAGTGTGATTCTCTAGTGCCAAAGTCTGATGCTCTAGTGCCAAAGTGTGACGCTCTAGTGCCAAAGTGTGACGCTTTTGTGCCAATGTGTGACGCTCTACTGCCAAAGTTCAAAACACTCTACTGCCAAAGTATGACACTCTTGTGCCAAAGTGTGAATCTCTAGTGCCAAAGTGTGACGCTCTAGTGCCAAAGCGTGACGCTCTAGTACCAAAGAGTGACGCTCTAGTGCCAAAGTGTGACGCTCTAGTTCCAAATTGTGACACTCTATTGCAAGAGTGTGACGCTCTAGTGCGAAAGTGTGACGCTCTAGTGCCAAAGTTCGAAACTCTAGTGCCAAAGTCTGAGGCTCTAGTGCCAAAGTGTGACGCTGAAGTGCGAAAGTGTGACGCTCTAGTACCAAAGTGTGAAGGTCTAGTGCCACAGTGTGACGCTCTAGTGCCCAAGTGTGAAGCGCCAGTGCCAAAGTGTGATGCTCTAGTGCCAAAGTGTGACGCTCTAGTGCCAAAGTGTGACACTATAGTGCCAACGTGTGACGCTCTAGTGCCAAAGTGTGACGCTCTAGTCCCAAAGTGTGATGTTCTAGTGCCAAAGTGTGAAGGTCTCGTGCCAAAGTGTGATGCTCTAGTGCCAAACGTGTGACGCTCTAGTGCCATAGTGTGATGCTCTAGTGCCAAAGTGTCACGCTCTAATGCGAACGTTTGGAGCTCTAGTGCCAATGTATGACGCTCTAGTGCCAAAGTGTGACGCTGTAGTGCCAAATTGTGTCGCTCTAGTGCCAAAGTGTGAAGCTCTAGTGCCAAAGTGTGATGCTCTAGTGCGAAAATGTGACGATGTAGTGCCAACGTCTAACGCTCTAGTGCCAAAGTTTGAAGCTGTAGTACCAAAGTGTGACACTCTAGTGCCAAAGTGTGACACTCTAGTGCCAAAGTGTGATACTCTAGTGCCAAAGTGTGAATCTCTAGTGCCAAAGTGTGATGCTATAGTGCCAAAGTGTTACACTCTTGTGCCAAAGTGTGACGCTCTTGCGCCAAAGTGTGAATCTCAACTGCCAATGTGTGACGCTCCAGTGCCAAAGTGTGAGTTTGTAGTACCAGAGTGTGACGCTCTAGTGCCAAGGTATGACACTCTAGTTAAAAATGGCAACACTCTATTGCAAAAGTGTGACGCTCAAGTGCCAAAGTGTGACACTCTAGTGCCAAAGCTTGAAAGTCTAGTGCCAAAGTGTGAGGCTCTAATGCCAATGTGTGACGCTCTAGTGCCAAAGTGTGACGCTCTAGTGCCAAAGTTCGAAAATCTAGTGCCCAAGGGTGACACTCTAGTGCCAAAGTGTGAGGCTCTAGTGCCGAAGTGTGACTGTCTTGTGCCAAATTGTGACGCTCTAGTGCCAAAGTGTGAAGCTCTAGTGCCAAAGTGTGATGCTCCAATACCAAAGTGTGAAGGTCTAGTGCCATAGTGTGACACTCTAGCGCCAAAGTGTGAAGCGCTAGTGCCAGAGTGTGACGCTCTAGTGCCAAAGTGTGACACTCTAGTGCCAAAATGTGATGCTCTAGTACCAACGTGTGATTCTCTAGTGCCAAAGTGTGACACTCTAGTCCAAATGTGTGACGCTATTGTGCCAAAGGGTGACGCTCTAGTACCAAAGTGTGTCACTGTAGTGCCGAAGTGCGATGCTCTAGTGCCAAAGTGTGACGCTCTAGTGCCAAAGTGTGAAGCTTTAGTGCCAAAGTGTGAAGCTCATGTGTCGAAATGTGACGCTCTAGTGCCAAAGTGTTACGCTCTAGTGCCAAAGTTTGAAACTCTAGTGCCAACATGTGATGCTCTACTGCCAATGTGTGACGCTCTGGTGCCAACGTGTGACGCTCTAGTTCTCAAGTCTGACGCTCTAGTGCCAAAATTAGAAGATCTAGTGCCAAAGTGTGACGGTCTAGTGCCAAAGTGAGAATCTCTAGTGCCAAAGTGTGATGCTCTAGTACCAAAGTGGGACGCTCTAGTACCAAAGTGTGACGCTCTAGTGCAAAAATGTGACGCTTTAGTTCGAAAGTGCAACACTCTATTGCCAAAGTGTGAAGTTCTAGTGCCAAAGTGTAACGCTATGGTGCCAAAGTGTGAAGCTATAGTGCCAAAGTATGATGCTCAAGTGCCAAAGTGTGAAGCTCTAGTACGAAAGTGTGACGCTCAAGTGTCCAAGTGTGACGCTCTAATACCAAAGTGTGACGTTCCAGTGCCAAAGTGTGAAGGTCTAGTGCAAAAGTGTGATGCTCTAGTGCCAAACATGTGACGCTCTAGTGCCAAAGTGTGACGCTCTAGTGCCAGAGTGTGACGCTCTAATGCAAACGTGTGGAGCTCTAGTGCCAAAGTGTGACGTTCTAGTGCCAAAGTGTGAAGTTATAGTGCAAAAGTGTGATGCTCTAGTGCCAATGTCTGACGCTCTAGTGCCAAAGTGTGACGCTCTAGTTGCAAAGTGTGATGCTCTAGTGCCAACGTGTGACGCTCTAGTGCCAAAGTTCAAAACTCTAGTGCCCAAGGGTGACGCTCTAGTGCCAAAGTTTGACGCTCTAGTGCTAAAGTGTGACTCTCCCGTGCCAAAGTGTGACGCTCTAGTGACAAAGCCTGAAGGTCTAGTGCCAAAGTGTGAAGTTCTAGTGCCAAAGTGTGACGCTCTAGTGGCAAAGTGTGACGCTCTAGTACCAGAACTTGACGCTCTAGTGCCAAAGTGTGACGCTCTAGTTCCAAAGTGCGACACTCTATTGCCAAAGTGTGACCCTCTAGTACCAAAGTGTGACGCTCTAGTGCCAAAGTCTGAAACTGAAGTGCCAAAGTGTGATGCTCTAGTGCCAAAGTGTGATGCTCGAGTGCCAAAGTGTGACGTTCTAGTTCCAAAGTGTGACGCTCTAGTACCAAAGTCGGACGCTCTAATTTCAACGTGGGACGCTCTACCTGTGCCTGTGCCTAGGGTACATGTGCCTGTGCCTAGGGCACGTGGGCCTTTGCTTAGGGTACCTACGCCTATGCCTAGGATACCTGCACTTGTGCCCAGGGTACCTGCGCCTGTGCCTAGGGTACCTGCGCCTGTGCCTAGGGTACCTGCACCTATACCTAGGGTACCTGCGCCTGTGCCTAGGGTACCTACGCCTGTGTTTAGGGTACATGCACTTTTCCCTAGGGTACCGGCGCCTGTGCCTAGGGTACCTGCACAGGGACAGGTACCCTAGGGACAGGCGCAGGTACCATAGGCATACGTGCAGGTATCCTAAGCACAGGCGTAGATACCCTAGGCACTGGCACAGTCACCCTAGGCATAGGCATAGGTACCCTTGGCACAGGTGCAGGTACCCTAGGCATAGGCGCAGGTACCTTAGGCACAGGCGCAGGTACCCCAGGCACAGGCGCAGGTAACTTGGGCACACGCGTAGGTACAGTAGGCACAGGCGCAGGTACCCTAGGCACAGGCGCAGGTACCCTAGGCACAGGCGCAAGTACCCTAGGCACAGGCGCATGTACCTTAGGCACAGGTGCAGGTACCGTAGGGACAGGCGCAGGTACCCAAGGGACACGCGCAGGTACCCTAGGCACATGCGCACGTACCTTAGGCACAGGCGTAGGTACCATAAGCACAGGCGCAGGTACCCTAGGCACAGGTGCGGGAATTCTAAGAACAAGCGCAAGTACCCTAGGCACAGGCGCAGGGATCCTAGTACAGGCGCAGGAACCCTAGAGACAGGCGCAGGTACAATAGGCACAGGCGTAGGTACCCTAGGTACAGGTGCAGGTACCCTAGTTACAGCCGCAGGTTCCTTAGGCACAGGCGCAGGTTCCATAGGCACAGGCAGAGGTATTCTAGGCTTAGGCGCAGGTACCGTAGGCACACGCGCAGGTACCCTAAGCACAGGCGCAAATACCCTAAGCACAGGCGCACGTACCCTAGGGACATGCGCAGGTACCCTAAGCACAGGCAGAGGTACCCTAGGTACAGGCGCAGGTACACTAAGCACAGGCGCAGGTACCCTAGGCACAGGCACAAGTACCCCAGGGACAGGCGCAGGTACCCTAGGCACAGGCGCAGGTAACCTGGGAACAGGCGAAGGTGCCCTAAGCAAAGGCCCACGTATCCTAGGCACAGGCACAGGTACCCAAAGCACAGGCGCAGGTATCCTAGGGACAGGCACAAGTACCCTAGGCACAGGCGCAGGTACCGTAGGCACAGGCGCAGGTACCCTAGGGACAGGCGCAGGTACCCTACGCAAAGGCGCAAGTAACCTGGGCACAGGCGCAGGTACCCTAGGCACATGCACAGGTACCCTAGGCATAGGCGCAGGTACCCTAGGGATAGGCGCAAGTACCCTAAGCACAGGTGCAGGTACCCTAGGCATAGGCGCAGGTACCCTAGGCACAGGCACAGGTACACTAGGCACAGGCGCAGGTCTCCTAGGTACAGGAGCAGGTACCCTAGGCACATGCGCATGCATCCTAAGCACTAGCACACGTACACTCGACAGAGGCGCAGGTACCCTATACACAGGCGCAAGTACCCTAGGCACACGCGCAGGTAAACTGGGCACAGGCGGAGGTACCCTAGGCACAGGCGCACGTACCCTAGGGACAGGCGCAGGTACCCTAGGCATAGGCGTAGGTAACCTGGGCACAGGCGCAAGTACCCTAGGCACACGCGCATGTACCCTAGGCACAGGCGCAGGTAACCAGGGCATAGGCACAGGTATCATAGGCACAGGCGCAGGTACCCTAGGAACAGGCACAGGTACCCTAGGGACAGGCGCAGATACCCTAAGCACAGGCACAGGTACCCTAGGCACAGGCGCAGGTACCCTAGGCACAGGCGCAGGTACCCTAAGCACAGGCGCAGGTACCCTAGGCACAGGCGCAGGTACCCTAAGCACAGGCGCAGGTACCCTAGGCACAGGCGCAGGTACCCTAAGCACAGGCGCAGGTACCCTAGGCACAGGCGCAGGTACCCTAAGCACAGGCGCAGGTACCCTAGGCACAGGCGCAGGTACCCTAAGCACAGGCGCAGGTACCCTAGGCACAGGCGCAGGTACCCTAAGCACAGGCGCAGGTACCCTAGGCACAGGCGCAGGTACCCTAAGCACAGGCGCAGGTACCCTAGGCACAGGCGCAGGTACCCTAAGCACAGGCGCAGGTACCCTAGGCACAGGCGCAGGTACCCTAAGCACAGGCGCAGGTACCCTAGGCACAGGCGCAGGTACCCTAAGCACAGGCGCAGGTACCCTAGGCACAGGCGCAGGTACCCTAAGCACAGGCGCAGGTACCCTAGGCACAGGCGCAGGTACCCTAAGCACAGGCACAGGTACCCTAGGCACAGGCGCAGGTACCATAGGCACAGGCCCAGGTACCCTAGGAACAGGCGCAGGTACCCTAGGCACATGCGCAGGTACCCTAGGCACAGGCGGAGGTACCCTAAGCACAGGCGCAGGTACCCTAGGCACAGGCGCAGTCACTCTATGCACAGGCACAGGTACCCTTGGCACTGGTGCGGGCACCTAGGCACAAGCACATGTACCCTAGGCATAGGCGCACGTACCCTAGGCACAGGCGCAGGTAACCTGGGCACAGGCGCAGGTACCATTGGCACAGGCGCGGGTACGCTAGGGAGAGGCGCAGGTACCCTAGGCATAGGCGCAGGTACCCTAGGCACAGGCGCATGTACACAAGGCACAGGCGCAGGTATCCTAGGGACAGGCGCAGGTACCCCAGGCACAAGCGCAGGTACCATAGGCACAGGCGCAGGGAGCCTAGGCACGGGTCAGGTATTCTAGAGACGGGCGCAGGTATCCTAGGCACAGGCGCAAGAACCCTAGTCACAGGCGCAGGTACCCTAGGTACATGCGCAGGTACCCTAGACACAGGCGCAGGTACCATAGGCACAGGCGCAGGTATTCTAGGCACAGGCGCAGGTACCCTAGGCACAGGCGCAGTCACCTTAGACACTGGCGCAGTCACCCTAGGCATAGGCATAGGTACCCTTGGCAAAGGTGCAGGTACCCTAGGCACAGGCGCAGGTACCATAGGCACAGGCGCAGGTATTCTAGGCACAGGCGCAGGTACCCTAGGCACAGGCGCAGTCACCTTAGACACTGGCGCAGTCACCCTAGGCATAGGCATAGGTACCCTTGGCAAAGGTGCAGGTACCCTAGGCACAGGCGCAGGTACCCTAGGCACAAGCGCAGGTATCCCAGGCACAAGCACAGGTAACCTGGGCATAGGCGCAGGTACCGTAGGCACAAGCGCAGGTACCCTAGGCACAGGTGCAGGTTCCCTATGTCAGAAGAATGTAGTGAGCGAGGACGATAGAAGCAGAAGCAGGCAGAAGCACGGAAATAGGGAGAAGAGGCGTAGGACAGTGACGGAAGCAGAGCGATGAATGCTGGCCCAAGGAGTTAGTTTCAGAGTTGTGAGCGGCCGTCAGACACTGAAGCTCCAAGGTAGACAGAGGGCAGTGACAGAGTGCGGTGATGCGCGAGGAGTAAGCGAAAGGTCACGGGTGAAGAAGCGAAGAGAGAGCTGGGAGTGGTGGACAAAGGGAGTAGATGAGTGAGGCGAGCAGAGGGAGGACACGGCGGCGAAGCCGCGGAACCAAAGGGAACAGGATGTGAAGAACTGTTCTGGTTAATTTGCGAGGGAATGAACGTCCTTGATATATACAAAAGAACTAGGGTAAATGGCTTCTTTTCGCTGGCCGGACGCGGGTGACATGTTTATCACTTTATTAGAGGATCACTTGATGTGTTCAAACGGTCGGATTCCAAGGGTCGGGAGACCGAGAAACCGTTGAGTCAAGGTGGTTCTGTTGAGACTTGAACCTTCTCGAGGCTCGGATTTACCAAGAGGTGGAAGGAGTGAGTCTGGTTCTCACTGTATTTCTAACACTCCCCCTGAACCAGCCTCATCCTGAATGTCTTACTCGTTGGGATCCTCATCATCCGAGGAGACAACAGGAGGAACTTCTGGTCGTCTTCTTGGAGGAGGAGGCCATGGGAGCCGGTGAGGTCTGGGAGCAGAGGCTGGGATTTCAGAAGGTATCAAGCCGATTGGCCGAGCAGCTTGTATTGTTGCGTCATTCAGTGGTCTCGGCCGCCCTTGAGCACACTGCAATCCTATGTCATGGAGAATCCTCCGAAGGGAGTATCTATGTCAATTTGTCGTTGATGATGTAGAAAAGGGCTCGGATCTGATGCGTAACATAGAACTAATCGTCTCAGTATGCTCGATCAGGACGATGAACGAAGGGAGAGTCTTGCCGTGGGTATTCTTGTTCATCGCTGATGAGAGATAGGTAGGAGAATCCTTGTACCATGATGGTGGCAATCGTTGAGCCTAGAGCATCATGCCAGATGCTGAAGTTGGAGGTGTCATCATCATTGAAGTAGAGGAGTGGGATCGTTGTGAGAGGAACATGGTGGGCCACCAGGCAACATGGTTTGGAGGTTCTGGTGGTCTAAACATTGTCGTTCTGGCTGAAAGGTGAGAAGTTCTGAGACGGGGAGGAAGGATGATGGATGCATGAGTGTAGGAATGCTTCTTCGTGAACTGAGGGTTGTCGGTGTGAGCACTGGCCGTTGCAAAATGGGTGGAGTCGTGTGCTGAGCGGAAAAAGAGGAGTGTGGGAGACCGGAGGAGCGACCGATGGTGAAGTGGGCGCAGGGATGAAACCTCGTGCGTGGCGGAAGTTCTGGCATGGACGCAGATTGTCGAACAACAAGCGATGCGACCGGGCGGATCCTTAGTCCGAGCAAACGATACAGAAGCGAAGAGGAGGAGGCGATGACGGCTGATGAAGGAGTGGGCGCAGGGGCGAAACCACGTGCGATGTGAAGTATAGGAGTAGAATGCGGCAAGGGGAAGGCACAAGCCATCGCGCCGCGAGGAATCTGCTGCCGGCGTGGGTGCAGGCTGCTGCGAAGCGGGCAGCTAGCTCGTGCAGGTCCTTGTGCTGGTCACAGATGCGGAGGCTGAGGAGGCGGAATCTGATAAAATAGGAGTGGGCGTAGGGGCGGAACCACGTGCGCTGCGGACATTTTCGGCGTGGGCGAAGGTCGTCAAGAAGTTGGCGATGCGACCGGGCGGATCCTTGTGCCGAGCGGAAGCTGAAAGAGAAGAATTGAAGATGGCGGGGATGACAGATGGCTGAGTGGGCGCAGGGGAAGAACCACGTGTGCTGCAGCTCCTGATGAGGAGGATTGATACGGAAACGCCACGGAAGCTGCAATGATGATGGCGGATGACTCGATGATGCAGATGAGGCTGGGCTGATGAGAAGGCGACGTGAACGATGCGGATGATGGAAGGCGGCTTGAGGGAGCCGGATGCAGCTGAGACTTGAGGAAGGAGGCGGGAGCGGAGATGATGAGGGCAGAAGATGAGGCCACAGAGAGGGGAAGGCTGAAGAGCAGGATGCGCACGTGATGGAGGCGAACGATGGGGATAGTGGTAAAGAGAAGATGGTGGCGAGATGGGGCAACCAAGTGCTCTGCTTTTCGGGAGAGTGACGGCTTGTTCCCAGTTGGCCCGAGACCGACGGGCACAAAGACTGGTGGTGTCCGATGTCCTGGCAGCGAGAGGACGGCGGTTGCAGCCAAGGAAGTCGCGCGGCAGGCAGAACGCTGGTCCGCTGATGTCAGGAGAGTGACGGCTTGTTCCCCAGTTGGCTC
Organism: Penium margaritaceum; assembly: GCA_023375785.1. Classification (NCBI taxonomy): domain Eukaryota; kingdom Viridiplantae; phylum Streptophyta; class Zygnematophyceae; order Desmidiales; family Peniaceae; genus Penium; species Penium margaritaceum. The sequence goes on from SZWC01000420.1 coordinate 304,318, forward strand.
GCAATGGGCACAAATACGATAGGCACAGGTACCATAGGCACAGGTACCCTAGGCACAGGTGCAGGTATCCTTGGCACAGGCGCAGGTAACCTGGGCACAGGCGCAGGTACCATAGGCACAGGCCCAGGTATCCTAGGAACAGGTGCAAGTACCCTAGGCACAGGCGCAAGTACCCTAGGCACTGGCGCAGGTACCCTAAGCACAGGCACAGGTACCCTAGGCACAGGCGCAGTCACTCTAGGCACAGGCACAGGTACCCTTGGCACAAGTGCAGGTACCTAGGCACAGGCGCAGGTACCCTAGGCATAGGCGCAGGTACCCTAGGCACAGGCGCAGGTAACCTGGGCACAGGCGTAGGTACCGTAGGCACAGGCGCAGGTACCCTAGGCACAGGCGCAGGTACCTTAGGCACAGGCGCAGGTGTCATAAATGTGGTTCCAACGTGGCCTGACCACGTCCTGAGGTTCACAGCTCTTTTGGGCAGCAGTCTTAGACGAAGTGTGTGCTTTCTGGTCGCCACACACTATGTGAGCAGAAATTTGACGGAATTCAGCAACACCCAAAGTTCGAAGGGCTGGGGATCAATTTTTGAGTGGATTACTGGATACGGACCACATCAGCAAAGTTATAGTGATAGTCACAAGCTTTCCAATGCAGCAAACCGCGTGCGATTTGGACCACCGTAGCGCCCGATACGCGATTCGGAGTGCATCATTAAGTCTTTGTCCCTGACAGAGCACTAGCGTGAGTGACGGGTGCCCGAAGCGCCCTGGACCCCAATGAAGCATCAGACCGCCATTCCGAAGCGCACATGGCTCCAATGAACCATGGGATATTGCTGCTAGCATCCCCCAAGGGGTGCCTCGGCCATGGTGTGCGTGGTGGGAGTCGAACTGGTCACCGCCGGATCATTTTTCCGGCCGGTACCAAATCTGCCGTCCAAACCCGGACGGCCAGCACCACCTCCCAACTTTGACGGACCATAACTCCATCAATTCTTAGCCGATTGCTGCGATTCAAATTGCAGCTGGTCCAGCTTGTCCTCTAGTTTCTGAAACATCCATCCATGCATGCAAACATGCACTGTACAAGGATCTGGAGCCATCGCCCTGAAAACGGCCACTCCAGGGCATGGCACGGGGCAATATGTAACAATCTCCCCCTTGCTCCTGCCATGCCGGATGCCTCCCTGCTCACTCCTGCTCATCTTCCATAGCGGTCTTGAACCCATCATAGCCCGTAAGGCAAAGGCCTGCCACCCAGAGGACATGCCGATCTCTGGGCTGCGCCTTGGTCAAGCAATCCGCGAGCATGTGCGTCGTACTACAATGTTGTAGCACAACCTGTCCCTTTTGGACCATGTCGCGCGCATAGTGGTAGCGCACGTCAATGTGCTTCGTCCTCCTGTGCTGCGCCGGGTTGTTGGTCAGTGAGATGGAGCCGGTGTTGTCCTTTTGTACCACCGTAGGCTCCCGTTGCGGCACGCTGAGCTCCCCCAATAGCATGCGGAGCCACACCGCCTCCTTGACCGCTTCGGCCAGCGCGATGTACTCTGCTTCCACTGTGGAGGTGGCGACGCAGTCCTGTTTTCTGCTGCACCACGAGACCGTTGCACCTGTGAGGAAGAACACATAGCCGGAGGTGGACTTTCGCTTGTCCACGTCGCCGGCGTAGTCTGCATCCGTGTAGCAGACCAGACGCAAGGGGTCGGTCCTCCCCTTGTCGTTGAACCTCAGGCACGTGTGCCGCGTCGCCTGCAGGTAGCGGAGGATGCGCTTGACCGCCTGCCAGTGTAGTGGCCCTGGATCGGCCACATACCTGCTCACTTGACGCACCGCGTAGGCCAGGTCCGGTCGATTTGGCACCATGGCGTACATGAGGCTGCCCACCGCAGACTGGTACGGCACCCCCGCCATGTCCTCCCGCTCTTCTTTTGTTTGCGGCGACATTGCCGTGCTCAGGTCACAGGTTGTGGAGACTGGACTGCCAACTGGTTTGCAGTCCTCCATGCCGTACCGCTTCAGCACTTCGGCCACATACTTGGCCTGCCCCAGCTCTAGAGTGCGCGCCCTCCGGTTCTGTGTTATGCTCACCCCGAGGTAGTACTCCAACTCCCCCATGTCGGACATCTGAAATCTGTTGCTCAGCTGCTCCTTCAGTTGCTGTAGAGCCTACAGGTCAGATGAACACAAAATCAGGTCGTCCACATAGAGTGCGACGATCTGATGGAGCTGGTTGTTGCGCCGCACATGCACACTGTGATCAGATTCACAGCGCTTGAAGCCGAGCTGCGCCATGTAGCCATCCATCTGCTGGTACCAGCACCTTGGCGACTGTTTTAGCCCGTACAAGGACTTGCGCAGTTTACACACTTTGCCCTACGGCGCGTCCACCCCCTCCGGCACCTCCATGAAGATCTCCTTGTCGAGAATGCCGTTCAGGAACGCAGTTTTCACGTCCATTTGGTGCAGCTCCATGTCCTTGGCAGCTGCCACCGCGAGGATCGCCCGGATGCTCGTGAACTTGGCGACGGGGGCGAACGTCTCGTCGTAGTGCTCGCCCTTGCGTTGTGCAAACCCCTTCGCCACCAGCCGCGCCTTGTACTTCTCCACTATACCCTCCTTGTTGTACTTCGTTTTGAAGACCCACTTGGAGCCGATGACCTTGGCATCTTTCGGCCGATCCACGAGCTCCCAAGTGTCGTTCTCGGCAATGGACGCAAGCTCTGACTTGACAGCTGCGTCCCACTGCTCCGCTTCAGGTCTTGCAAGCGCCTCTTGCACGTTTTTCGGCTCCGCCACGGCTGCCATCATGCACCACGCCATGCGGATCCAGCTGCCCGTTGCTGCGTCATACCGTTTTGCCGCATTTCGCTGCCTTCGGCTGCGTCGCGGTGATTTTGGTGACACCGGCAGCTGGTCCTGTTGCTGCTCCTCGGCAGCCCCATTCACGTCCTCGGCCTCCTCCGCTTTGGCTGCTGCGTCCTGTGCCTTTGCGACACCTGCGTTTGCACCGCCGCCTTGCTGCACCCCAGCACCGTCGCTCTCCGAAGACTCTTCGTCAGTGTCGGCGTCCGCCGGCTCCTCCTCATTATTTATGAGCTGGAACCACTCCCCCTGCTTCGTAGAGTCCACCACGCTGATGTCACTGCTGCTGCTGCTGTAGGTCTGGTGCTCGTCGAACTCAACGTCACGGCTGCTAAAGATCTCCTCCTTGCTCATGTCGTAGAGCCGGTACGCCTTAAGCGCGCTCTCGTAGCCAAGGAAGAGACACGGCTTGGCACGTGGGTCCAGTTTTCCATCGCGCCGTTGTGCCGCCTGCACCATCGCGTGCGCCTTGCACCCGAAGACCTTCAGGTGCGCCACACTTGGCTTGCGCCCGCTCCATACCTCCTGCGGCGTCTTCCAGCCGCTCTTCCCCTTCAGCACCGCCGTTGGGGTCAGGTTGATGGTGTAGCTTGCCGTACGCACCGCTTCTGCCCAGAAGCTCCGCGGCAATCCCGCGTCCACGAGCATCGTACGCACCATGTTCAGCAGCGTCTGGTTTGCTCGCTCCGCCACGCCATTAGATTGTGGCGAGTAGGGAGTGGTGTGCTCCCACTTGATGCCCTGCTTCTTCAGCCACCCACTGCAGCCCACGTACTCTCCGCCGTTGTCGCTGCGTAGCGCTCTAACCTTGCGGCCAGTCTGCCTCTCCACTGCGGCGACGTACTCCTTCAGCCAGTTCAGCACCATGCCCTTCCGCTGCATGAAGTACACGTAGAGTTTTCTGCTGCAGTCATCGATGAAGGTGACAAAGTACCGCACGCCGCCTTTTGACGGCGTTTTGAACGGTCCGCACACATCACTGTGCACGATCTCCAGCAGGTCCTGGGCGCGCCCCACGTTCTCGTTGAACGGCTTGCGCCTCGCCTTGGCCAAAATGCAAGGCTCGCACTTTTTGTGCGCTGTTGCATCTGCTACCGCGTCTGCTGCAGCGGTGATGTCGAGGCCGCGGACCATGTCACGCTTCGCCATCTCCTTCACGACTGCGGGTGATGAATGCCCCAGCCGCCGGTGCCAGAGCTCCAGATCAGCTCCCCCTCCTTTGGCCAAGTTGACGGCACGTTCTTGCGAATCTGTTGCGTCTGCTGCTGCGGGGATCACCTTTGTCTCCACGATGTAGAGACCGCCATCGCGCTTTGCCTCCAGCACGACTTTGCCGTCGCCTTCCATGCACACCACTGCGCCTTTCCTGCGGAAGAGCACCTCATATCCCTTATCCGTCAAGCGACTAACACCTAGAATGTCAGCCAGGCCAGGAACATGTTGCACATCACGGATGACACGCAACATCTTCTTACCGTTCACCTCCACCTCCACCTCAACGTCTCCTTGGCCGGCCGCCGGCTCGACTTTGTCGTTCGCGACCACCATAGACTTGGCAGATTTGGAGTAGCAAACGAATCCTACCTTCTCAACTTGGGTGTGCTCCTTGGCGCCGGAATCCAGGCACCGCCTGTTGGCCCCTTTGAGGTTGTGGTTTGTGGTGCCGTTGAGGAGCGCCTTCTTGCCTTTGGCGTCCTTGCCGCCGGCCTTCACCTCCTGCGGGCACTCGCGGGCCCAATGGCCCTCCTTGCCACAACTTTGGCATGCACCTTTCTTGACGCCCTTCTTGCCGCCACCCTTTCCGCCACCTCCCTTGCCGCCACTGCCGCCACCGCACGTTTTGGTGACCAGGGCCGATGAGGACGACGAGGCCTCGCCGCCACTGCGACGTTGCGCCTCGTTGCGGATATACTCGGCGACTGTGCCATAGGTCAGTTTGTCCTCCGCCCATCCACCAAGGACGGTAATGAGGGGGCTCCAACTGTCAGGTAGAGCCATGAGGAGAGCCATCGCCTGCAGTTGAGAGTCGACCTTCCACCCCACATCATTGCATTGCGAGGCGAGCGACTCAATCTGCTGCATGGCGGCGAGGATGTCCTCGCCCTCCTCGATCCTCACCGTTAGAAGCCGCTTCATCGCAAAGATCCGGTTTGTAAGCGACGTCGATTGGTGGATGGTGCAAAGCTTTTGCCATGCCTCGGCAGCCAGCGCGCTGCCTTGGAAGTAGCCCCACTGGTTCTCGGCAGTAGACGACAGCAAGAGCATGAGCGCCTCGGTATTTTTCTTTGCGAAGGCCTGCTTCTCTTCGTCTGTCGCAGTCTTCTTGTCGAGAACTTCCGTGCCCTTCATCACGTCCAGTAGCCCCTTGTGTGCGAGGTAGATCTCAAAGTGCCACCTCCACAGCCCAAAGCCAGGGCCACCCGCATACTTCTGGATCAGATGCGACTTCGTTCTCAGCGCCATGTTGCGCTTCTGCTACCTGGGTCCTCAGACGTTGACAGCGAGGTTGTCCGAGACGCTCCTCCTGTCCGACGCGGAAGCCGTGAACGTTTGGGACCGGTCAGGGCTGTGGGCCCATAACCCTTTGTCGGAAATGTGGTTCCAACGTGGCCTGACCACGTCCTGAGGTTCACAGCTCTTTTGGGCAGCAGTCTTGGACGAAGTGTGTGCTTTCTGGTCGCCACACACTATGTGAGCAGAAATTTGACGGAATTCAGCAATACCCAAAGTTCAAAGGGCTGGGGATCAATTTTTGAGTGGATTACTGGACACAAACCACATCAGCAAAGTTATAGTGCTAGTCACAAGCTTTCGAACGCACCAAACCGCGTGCAATTTAGACCACCGTAGCGCCTCATACGCGATTCGGAGTGCATCATTGAGTCTCTGTCCCCGACAGAGCACTAGCGTGAGTGACGGGTGCCCGAAGCGCCCTGGACCCAAGTGAAGCATCAAACCGCCATTCCGAAGCGCACATGGCTCCAATGAACCATGGAATATTGCTGCTAGCATCCCCCAAGGGGCGCCTCGGCCATGGTGTGCATGGTGGGAGTCGAGCTGGTCACCGCCGGATCATTTTTCCGGCCGGTACCAAGTCTGCCGTCCAAACCCGGACGGCCAGTACCACCTCCCAACTTTGACGGACCATAACTCCATCAATTCTTAGCCGATTGTTGCGATTCAAATTGCAGCTGGTCCAGCTTGTCCTCTAGTTTCTGAAACATCCATTCACATGCAAACATGCACTGTACAAGGATCTGGAGCCATCGCCCTGAAAACGGCCACTCCAGGGCATGGCACGGGGCAATATGTAACAGCAGGTACCCTAGGCACAGGCGCAGGTACCCCAGGCACAGGCGCAGGTACCATAGGGACAGGCGCAGGTATCCTAGGCACAGGCGCAGGTACCCTAGGCACAGGCGCAGGTACCCTATGCACAGGCGCAGGCACCCTAAGCACAGGCGCAGGTACCCTAGGCACAGGCGCAGGAACCCTAAGCAACGGCACAAGTACCCTAGGCACAGGCGCAAGGACCCTAGGCACAGGCGCAGGTACCCTAGAGACATGCGTAGGTACCCTAGGCACAGGCGCATGTACCTTAGGTACAGGCGCAGGTACCCTAGCTACAGGCGCAAGTACCCTAGGTACGGGCGCAGGTACCATAGGCACAGGCGCAGGTATTCTAGGCACAGGCGCAGGTATTCTAGGCACAGGCGTAGGTACCCTAGGTACAGGCGCAGGTGCCCTAGGCAGACGCGCATGTACCTTAGGCACAGGTCACGGAAACCAAAGGCGGAGCACATAAACCAAAGCCGGAGCACATAAACCAAAGCCCGGTCATAGGAACCAAAGCCGGGTCACACAAACCAAAGCCGGATCACAGAAACCAAAGCTGGAGCACATAAACCAAAGCCGGAGCACATAAACCAAAGCCCGGTCATAGAAACCAAAGCCGGGTCACATAAACCAAATCCGGGTCACAGAATCCAAAGCCGGATCACAGAAACATAAGCCGGGTCACAGCAACCAAATCCAGGACACATAACCAAAGCGGGGTCATAGAAACCAAAGCCGGGTCACAAAAACCAAAGCCGGGTCCCACAAACCAAAGCCGGGTCATTTAAACCAAAGCCGGATCACAAAACCAAAGCGGGGGCATAGAAACCAAAGCCGGGTCATAAAAACCAAAGCCGGGTCACAGAAACCAAAGCCGGGTCAGAGAACCCAAAGCCGGGTCACAGAAACCAAAGCCGGGTCAGAGAACCCAAAGCCGGGTCACAGAAACCAAAGCCGGGTCACAAAAACCAAAGCCGGGTCACAGAAACCAACGCCGGGTCACAAAAACCAGAGCCTGGTTACAGAAACTAAAGCCAGGTCACAGAAACCAAAGCCGGGTCACAGAAACCAAAGCCGGGTCAGAGAACCCAAAGCCGGGTCACAGAAACCAAAGCCGGGTCACCAAGACCAAAGCCGGGTCACATAAACCAAAGCTGGGTCACAGAAACCAAAGCTAGGTCACAGAAAGAAAAGCCGAGTCACAGAAACCAAAGCCGGGTCACAGAAACCAAATCCGGGTCACAGAAACCAAAGCCGGCCACAGAAACCAAAGCTTGGTCACATAAACAAAAGCCGAGTCACGGAAAACAAAGCCGGTTCACAGAAAGCAAAGCCGGGTCACACAAACCAAAGCCGGGTCATAGAAACCAAAGCCAGTTCAGAGAAATGAAAGCCGGGTCTCGGAAACCAAAGCCGGGTCACAGAAACCAAAGCCGGGTCACAGAAACCAAAGTTGGGTCACTGAAACCAAAGCCGGGTCACAGAAACCAAAGCCAAGTCATAGAAAGCAAAGCTGGGTCACAGAAACCAAAGACAGGCCATAGAAACCAAAGCCGGGTCACAGCAACCAAAGCCGGTTCACAGAAACCAAAACCGGGTTATAGAAACCGAAGCCGGGTCACAGAAACCAAAGACGGGTCACACAAACAAAAGCGGAGTCACGGAAAACAAAGCCGGTCCACAAAAAGCAAAGCCGGGTCACACAAACCAAAGCCGGGTCACAGAAACCAAAGCCATGTCTGAGAAACGAAAGCTGGGTCACAGAAACCAAAGCCGGGTCACAGAAACCAAAGTTGGGTCACAGAAACCAAAGCCAGGTCACAGAAACCAAAGCTGGGTCATTGAAACCAAAGCCGGGTCACAGAAACCAAAGCCGGGTCACAGAAACCAAAGTCGGGTCACAGAAACCAAAGCCGGGTCA